>SGJC01000228.1:0-21056 GCA_009887335.1 Henneguya salminicola | reverse complement strand
AATTGTATCCATTATAAAAGAACGAGCTCATTTTTAATACTTAGGAGGTTGCGCAATAGATTTCTGCGTTTTTCTGCGGATATTTTATACTTCCCAAAATTTGAACAAAAAAAAAAGCCTATTTAATTTACGTTTTAAATATAATGTTCCCGATTTTATTCAAAAATAACCTTCTTATGGGAGTCACTACGTTATTTGCGTTATATGGCATGTTAAAATAATAAAGCTGCTTTCATTTTTCTCATTTTAATTTGTTGACAAATTAATTTATATATTTTAATTTTGAACGGAATAATACCTAATGTGCCGATTATATTTATTTAATTGTACAGATACTTAGGAAATAATCAAGCCTCATATCTTTAATTTGAAAATTGTTTATCATTTTATTTTAATATATCGAAAATGTACTAGAAAATCTCTTGGAAAGCAACAGTGCTTTATGGCTTTAAAAAAAAATTGTTGTCCCTCAAAACAAACACAATTATCAACCATTGAACTATGCTTTTTAAATCTTACTTGTCTCTTTAGAGAGAAGCTTCACAGTCTCCACGTTAGAATTAATAAGAAGGCACGATGGGTAAGAAAATCAATGACATTGTAATATCCTACGAAGTAAACGTTACCATCAACTTCATCTTTCAATGAATGCCGCACCACTTCAAACTGTGAATGAATCTCCGAAATTCAACGAAATTTTTTATCATTAAAAATAATTTTAAGTCATTTTTTTCGGTTTCCTTGATGATACTTTAAGGGAGTTGTGGAAAGTTAAATCGAAGTTCATAGTGTGTTATTCAACCAGGGTTCTCATATTTATTTGCACCGATCGTTATAATATTCGATTTCTGTTCATAAAGTAGAAATAAAAGAGTAAGTTTGGATAAATATTCAAAAAACAGTCTCCGAGGCGTTTATTGTAACTTTCATGGCCATTATTAGCTCTTATTTCTAAATCCCTTTGCCCTTAAGCTCTTAAGTTTCAGAGTAAAGGTCAAAACCGTCTCAACCATGCCCGATTGAAATAAATCCAGAAACCCCTGGAATTTTCAATTTTTGTTGTGACATTTTTTTTTTATTGTATTCCACATTGACTTTCAATTAATGGAATTATACTCAAAAGCTCGTTGTAATTTCAAATCGTATTTTTAAAAGTTTTTCTTTGAATTGACTTTTTAAAATAAAAATAAAACCCCAGAATTTTACTTTGCCACAGCTTATGTCAAACTGTTGAAATTAGAAAATGTTCAAAGTCGACAGTCATTGTTCATGACATCCATGAATATTCCCTCAAGACAATAAGTTCACGAAGAAGTTATAATAATGAGAGATTAAATTTTGCTGTTATTAAGCAATTGACGCATTGGATAAACAAACAAGGGACTGCGTCAAAAACGATACCTATTAAACATTGAGGGAAGGGTGGCAGAAACAGATTTAAAGGTGTCCTCAACAAAAGTATGTCAGTTATAGCGCAGAGATGGGAAGCATCCTTCATAAATTCTCCATATCATAATTTGATGATTTTCACTCTGAATATCTCCATGCCAATATTTTATTTGAAATGTATGGTAACTGGTTAATTATTTTTGAGGCTCGATAGGTACCGAATAGAAATTGTGGAAATTCATACAACCGCATATTGATCTTATTTTGGTATGAGACTTTTTTGAGAGGAATTTATATATTGTTAAGGTGTGCTAAGATTTGATGGAGGACAATAAATGTCCATATATTTGATGAGGATATAGTTCAAGCTGGGGGGTGTTCTTTCAAAAATAAAATTGCCTAAATAAGATTTTTTGGAAATTGTATAATTTATTTTATCGCATTTTAGAATAATTGAATTGTTTTGATTACATGTATTATTACCTTTTGGTGTAACTTGTTCTCCTTTCTTAATTATTTTCGCGTAGCACATTTTAGGTTCGAACTTTGAACATCTACGTTAAAAAAGTGTCTATGTAAGGTCGATTTTGTTGAAAATAAATCCCATCGTAAAGAAGGGCCATTTTTGCTATTTAATATTTATTCGTAAATGATTATTCACAAAAATGCATCAAATAAAAAATTTCATGGTATTTCGAACAAAAACAAACTTTCTACCATTTTGGCATAAACTCGCATTATATAAAATAATTCGAAACTATATATGTTGACAATTGCTACAGTAAAAAGCATGAAATACTATATTTAATCGGGATTTATCGTTATATACAGTTCAATAATAGATTTTTTAATCCTTTTGTTTAAATGCGGCGTTGACCGCTCTGAAATACAATCTGAAACGTTATCGTTATTCAAGACAACATTGGACGTAGATAAGAGAAAAGATATTAACAACTATCATATTTACTTCTACGTTTAAATGAATAATATTGCCAAAAAAACATTTGCTGCTCTTCAAGTTCTTTGGCAAAATTTATTTTAGCAATATTTTCTCTGAATTCTTCATGACCTAGAAGATCAAGAAAATATAAACTCTGAGGATATCTTTTTGTTACAAATGTAAAATACTTCAAAAATTTCGCATATTGAGGCTCTTTCCAATATTTTAAATAATTCAAATAGTTGCAAAATGTTTCATCCTTCAAATATCCATTTTGTGCTAAAACTAGGATAAAATTTTTAGAAAAAACAATTTAAATAATATGGATTGCATAGACACTGAACAAATTCTAATTCCGTTTCAAATCTTATCTTGTCTGTTTCATCATCACTCGCATTAAAATTAACAAAATTCTCAGAAATTAATTTTCTTAATGGAATAATTAACGAACCCCAATAAAATCCATTACAAGTGCCAAGAATTCAACTCAGAAAATTGCCATGCAAGGTTAACAAAACGAGAATAAAAACTTGCTTTGAGATTAATGAATTACTTTATTTACCACTTAAAAAAATGTACGGAATAAGGGAATTTTAGGACGCGCAATTCCCTCTCTTAACAGGCATGCGCATAACTATGAAAAATATATTATATCTAGTTTTATTAAATTAGCAGCGGAAGGACAGTGGTAATTCATTGCTCATCCATTCACTCTCTAGTCGCGCTAGAGGGGAGACTTTACAAGTGATATTAAGAAATTTGTACCATAGGTGTGATAGTTATTCTTATATCATACAAAGGAGCCTTTGCTTGCAATTTAACTTATTAAATTTAGGCCATTCTGAAATTTAATACACCTGCCCATCAAATTGTCTTATTTTGTGAAGAAGGCAAAAAAAATTAATCATGATCCAGTAAATTCCAGAATTAATTAAAATAAACATTTATCAATAAGGCTGCAAGAATAAAATCAAGTATTTTGTATAAACTGAGAAGAGATTTATGCGGTGTTTAACCCAAGGCTCAAAAAAACATCAAATACCAAGATTAATCTTGATTGTATTGTATTACAAAATTTACAATCATGCGCCTTACGATTGTTTAGGGGCAATCGCAGAATCAAATTTCGATTCCATTTTTTTTAAGCAATTTATAAATTTTATTATTTTAATTTTATAAAAATATTTAATACCTTGACAACAAAAGATTTTTCTTTTATAAATGTCTGCGAATTTACTGTTGGCGATTTTATACAAAACAAACAAAAAAACAGTTTGTTGAGCGTGCGCAGTTTAGATTCTGTACTAAAGTAATAACACCCGTTTCTCTTTTTACACGATGGATGCTTTCTCTATCGGTTTGCAAAAAAACGAAACATGGATATAGACTAAATGCGCACGTGTTACTATTAAAAACAATTGAAAATTATAATTGCTACATTTGTAATATTATGTATTTTATAGGTTATGCCCCGTATATATATATTTAAATAATGAAAAGCATTTTGAAAGATAATCGATTTTTTTTCCTCACCCCGTTAAAACAGACGAATGATGGATGATTTTTAGTAACATTCATTGGCATCGAATCTTAATTAAAAACTCAATGTTGGTCAAAATTTATAAACACTAAGATTTCTACTGAGTTGATAACATAGTTTAAACAGTAATTTCAATTATTCGTGAAACGCAAAATTGAAATTTAGCTCATTGACGGGATGTTTTACAGAATTATGCAAAACAATTTTGCGCACGCGCTCGGTGTTATATTTGAAATAAAACACGATAAAATTATTAACGGACAAAAAAATCATAAGACAGATTATACATGAAAAAAATAAAATCATATGGCAAAATAGAACTTCATATTAAATATAAAAATTACGTAATAAAAAAATAATTTGAAGTTAATTTTCGAATATATTATAAATGGTATAGAATTTCAGTTTATCTTCCCCCTTAATGAGGGAATACATACATTAAAAATTAAAGTATCAATGAAAACTAATTTATAAAAGATATTTTTATAATAAAAAGTGTATTGTTCTTTAAAACAATTACACAATATTTCGTGCCGTTTTACAATTAAAAAGTCATGTATATGAGGCGCGCTAATTCTTTCACTGAGATAATTAAATATCCTGTGAATTAAAAATAATATTTTTCAACCAAGTTAATTTATTTTAAAATAATAAAAGAAACTTGTTTTCCTCATGAGGGAGGACTCGTCAAACCTAGTTGACTTATTTATTATTCCTGGTGTCGCATTCAAAAGGTTATCAAAACATAGTTCTTACACCTTGAATAAACTGAGGCTTGGTTATGGAATGGTAGATTGTGCTTTTTTATATTAGGGTCTTTAAAATGAATATTAAAAATCCAATTGTTACGTTGGTAATAGGATAATAAATTTTTATTTTATTGAATAATCGTTAACAACCGCCTAAACAAATGTACCCTTGAGATTCCCGTTGAATTATCAGTAGATTTTTCATAGAATTTTGTTAAAACAAAATAAAAATATGTGAATGAATTTACCGTATTGCAATGTGACCATTTTAACATCAGATTATCAAAAATTCATTTTTTAAAACGGCAATGAGGAACATTTTTTGTTGGAGACGAGCACATAATCAAATATTAGGTTTAGTTGCATCAAAATATGTTTTTTCATTTCATTTTATAGTTTGGATTAAATTATTTATTTTTATGAAATTTAGAGGGCATTTGTTTTTGTTTTTTATATATCCTGTTTAATTTTTAGGCGGTGGATGTGTTCTGCATAAGTCGGCAAAAACAGAGTCCAGGGTATGGATAATCTACGAATAGGATCGTGTGTAAATTGATAAAGAATTCAATTTTTTTGTTTTATTTGCAATATTATGTATGATTATCGGTAATATCTGGTATAAATACAAGCAATTGAAATTTTGAATTTTTATTTAATTTTTGTTTCAATCAAATTTGTTTTTCAAACCCGGTAAAAACACACTAATTAAAATTCAGTTAATAGATTCTTAATTTTAATAATAACAACATTGAATGGCCGATATGTAAATTTGATGCATAAAAAATACGATATTAACCCTTATTACTTCAAATTAAGTCAACACCCTATTCTGTTTAGTTTTTGTTGATTTAAAAACGGCATCACATCAAGCCCATTCGCCTTTAAAAAAATAAACTAAATATAGTGTTTTTTGAATATATTTATTGCCCTGTACTAGATAATTAGCATTCTGAATTTTCCAAACAGTGGTGCTAGTATTACACAACAGAGGCTGCAAACGGGTAAACTTTCATGAAAATTTTTATTAAAATATTTTAAAATGTGGCTTTATTATTTTTTTAAAATGGACGATTAAATAATAATGTTTGGAAAGCCCACTCAAATAAATTTTATTAAATTTATATGCTTATGAATTATTTTATTGGCGCAATATATGTTAATTAAAATAATCAAAACGACCTAATTTCATTTATACAAATTTGACTCCCGTCTAGTTGGCGGTCTATTGTTCTTTATTTCAATTAGTTGCGAGCCAAGGCCACAGTAGTATGAAGTGTATAGGAGCAAGAGGTTAAGGGGAGACCACCAAATCAGCATTTGTTTCTTGACAGTTTTTTAACACTAGGTGAGGGCTTCGTCAGTTTCTTTTAGAAACGAGCCAGTAATTTCTTACATCAAGTCGACAGCGGAAAAATGCGTGCCCTATCAAAATATTAATATTAAATGCTGCAAAATTTTTATTATTAATTTTTGAGGGGTAAAACAATAAAACAAGCATTTCATGTCCTTTTCTAATTTTGTATTATAATTTTCCTATTTTTTTATTGTGCGATATCTCCAATTTTAGTTGTTGCACCAACTTCTAAAAATGGAGATGGAGAAAATAGAATTTTATTCTATTTTAACGAAATATAATATAAATTTATTGAGGATAATATATTTATATCAAAATTTTTATTTTTATCATTTTAATGAGAATTTTATACTTTGCAAACCGTCTTTTTAGCATATATTCTCTAAAAATAAAAATGGCCTCATAATCCAATGAAGTATGATTATTACTTCATATTTTTATTTAATATGTGCAAATAAATTTAAATCCTTCAGGTCTTGCATTTGGCTGCCAGACATTGAAAGATTTATCTAAAGAAGATCATGAGTTTAGACTCGATATTATTATGACAAAAAAACATATATTTGCAAATAGTCGTCCTAAATTAATTTTTCCCGCAAAATTTAACTTCTCTTAACACACTGACTGATATGTCACTAGAATTCTAGTAGGGGGGCCATATATTTTGACAAAAATTCATATCATATATGTACAAGGCCTTATGATGGGTAATGCCAAGTACCAATATATATCTATGTAAAGAACTGCGTTCTCGCATTTGACATAAAAATTACATGAAACAAAAATTGATAAAAACAAAACAGCGTTACTCTACACGTGATTTCTTTTTTTCATTACACCTGCGGATTGATCAAAATATGTGAATTTTTACTTTGGTTGTCAACGTTTGAAAAAATGAACCTTTGATAATACGCCTAAAATACCGAATTTAAATCATTCTTACGCATCACAGGGAGTTTCTTTCAACTGTTTATAAATCGATGAAACTGTTTGGTGAAGAGTTTGCAAAGTTTAAAATATTAAGACCAGGATTTGTATTTGGGGTTTATTTATAATCAATCAAATGCTAAAAATTTCTAATATTGTGATAAATTTTTTAAAATGCAATATAAATGTAAATAAAATAGTAGAGGTTGTGTATCTTCTCCAGCCATAAATTAGACGCTATTGTTCTTGCTAAGTTTTAATCTTCGATCGATTTTTTATCGAGGGTCAGAATATTTATTTTTAACAATTTAAGACAAAAATAAAAATATTAAATCAGAACTTAACTAATTGCACAACATTAGATTATGAATTTTGTTATGTGGCCGTATAGGTTGTAGGAAACTAGTTGTGAACATTTTTATATGGATTAAAAAGAGAACAGCTAGATTTTTTTCCAACAATTAAGTGGATAGGATTCATTCGCTTCGTGTGTTTTGCGGAGCTGTATACACTCATCGCGTTTATCCGAGAAATAATTATTTTTGTCAAATGTTTTATCGCTAAAAAATACTAAATTAAATTTTTTTCATGTGTTTTCATAAGAAATAATTTTCTACATTGGAACTAACAAAACCATCTGAGCGATTGTTTCAGATGCATGGCATTCTTAAAGAAAATATATTCTTAAACCTCCAATATTAATTATGTACACGAAATCCAACTGGAACGACGGGGACTGGAAACCTCTAATTTAAAAAAATTAACATGGGAATTCAATCTAGCAGAGTATATAAAGAATTTATCAGATGATTGCAACACTAAATAATTACTTTGAACCTAATAATACTTATTACAATAAATGCTCGAGTGAAATACAGACGGGGGTATTGAGTATGCAAAATTTTATTGTCCAAATCCTTTTTGTGCAATTCATTGCAGAATAACAAAACAGGTTGTAAATTGAATGCAATCAAATAACGTCAGTAGGGTTATTGAAACTTGTGTTGTATCTACTGTATATAAGGCTTCGTGTAATACTGTAAAACAGTCACAGAGCTTTAGCTGCTAACGAGTATTATCGAAAGAAATACTACTTGCCTTGAGGGCAAAGATTGGGCGTAACTTTTTAGGAGAGAGAACCCACATTAATTTTGATTTTCTTGTAGGGGTTCCTACAGTGTAGTGGGCTCAGCAAACTGGGATTTCTCGATTGTCTTTTAAATAAATATTAGCAAGGTTTTACACCTTAAGTCAATTACAAAAAAATATGATCAATAATGCAAAATTATCTTCTAAAAAACCATACAAACTGATTATTATATCAGAGTATTTTGGTTAAGATAAAGTATGACAGGTTCTACATACCCATGTTATCCTGAGTTTTATAACTAAGAACGAGTCATTAATTCTAACTTTTCAATTAAGAGGGGATTTCAACAGAAATATAAAGCTTTTATATAAATTAAGGATCATTTGTCAGGTGTACCCTACTGTCAGATAATCCCAATATTTTGAGTACTTTACTTTATTCGTTTCGAGCTGGAAGTTCAAATTAAATCAGAAGCAGTAAAGTTATGCAAGAATAATATAATAAAGATTTAGTTACCCCTTGAGGGTTAAAAGTAAGCTTAGTAAAACGTACTAATAATAAAAAATGTTTAAAACAGTTAACCGATTGAAAATACCAAGAGTTCGAAAAGTGTTTTACTAAAATCCGTTTACTAATCAGAAATACAACTACAAGGACAACTAGCCGTCTCTCATCGTTAATATTTTTTAGTAGATTGCTAATACCATACTCAATTGCGAAAATATACAAACAAGATTTTGAGAGCCATGGGGATTGGTTAGCCTTCACAAAAATAAATAAAGCTACTAGTAAAAAATAGAATCTTTATTAATTAAGTTGCTAAAACAACATGATATACATTCCTAGACTGTCTTCATGTAGCTAAAGGGATTCTGTTTAGGCCATGATGTCAGCTTCCATTTTTACGAAACCATATAAAGATTCTTTCGAAGTAACAGAACGAAAAATAAGGCTTATTCAATTATAAATTCAAAAGAAATCTTCAGAATTGATTATAATCGTCTTCAGAAGTATATTATGGCACAAAACGAAGAGCCGAGGAACATCGATATTTCGAAACAAATTTTGTACGAAACTAAGAAAGTGATACTATTAAACAATTCTATCAGCCAATTTCAACTTAAAACCCCACAAACTAAGGCGAATTACTTGAACCAGGAAAACCTATGAAGAATGCAGAAAGTGTTTTGAAAAATGATTTGCGAGTTTTTCATAAAACAACGTCTGATAAAATATGCCGTTAAATACTCGTCCCAGCGTGACGAAATATATAAACAGATGGATAGCAATGAGTTTTATTTTATTGAGCAGTAATTTCATAAATAAAATTTTAACCATATAACTTTAAAAATAATGTTGGGTATAAAATTTAGCAATTATATGTAAGTTTTCAAGTAAACTATTATTAATAAGTTATACCATCCATCATGAGACAGTTGGTTTTAGAATAACGAAACAACATAAACGAATACTATTATTTCACGGGCAATACGCATGATTAATCTGGTAGGAATAGCTAAAAAATTATTTATAAATATCTACATAAATTATTTCTAGTCTAATAGCTTTAATAATTTTTGTTTTACTGTTTTTAATGTATCTAGTCTAAGTTTAAGGGTGACGTATTTTTCTTCATATATTTTTAAAGTTTTTTCTAATTCATCCTGAATATTTAAACGTCTTTTTCTACATTCTCTAGCAGCTATTTTATTTTTACTCCGCCTTCGAATGTCTTTCAGAATAAATGATTGATTATGATTTAAATCTCGGCACAAATTGTTAAAATCAGAAGGTGACAAAGATGCAAGTTGTTCTTCCCCTATAGACATGCGAATCAGCATATCTTCTTCAAATTTAGCCAATCCTTTTTGTTTACTATTATTATTTAATTCAGAATATTGGAATTGGGACAATGATTCCATATAAATATTAGATAAATTTTGATCATCTTCGTTATTAAAATCACTTAGGCCTGAATCATTCGAACTTGTTATTAATAATGTGTCGAAGGAAGATTCTGAAAATGGGGAAATATTATTTGAAGAATCTGAACATTGATGTATTTTTTGATTAAAATATAATGCATCTGATGGGGTTCGTGCAATTACCAAAATAGGAATATCACTTTTCCTATTCCGTTTGGAATCAATTGAAAATGAAAGCATAAAATCTTTTGCACCAGAAAATTCAAGCTCTTTTTCTAACATCTCATACAAATCAGAGCATAATTTAGCATGTTTCGAAGCTCTAGATTTTTCATTAAATATTTCAAATATACATTGATGATTAAAAGACATCGATCGAAAACGCTTAGTTAAAGTGAGAGCAATACTAACATTAATAAATCTAGAAATCCAATGATGTTTACAAACACTCATAAAATATAGATATTTCAATGATAACTCGCGATAAATTTCAACCCGAGTGATGTAGATCTATAATAAACTGTGACGGGTGGGAATAGACTTTTTAGATCGAACTACAGATTTGTTATAAAAATACACTTGTGATTAGCGTGCAAGTTCTATTTGTTTACAGGTTTTAGTTGCCTTGAATTTAAGTTTTCAAGCAACTAATTACTGGCTAATAATTATAATCTTTTTTAATCTGATAACATTAATAGGATATTTCATAAATATAGACATTTAAGTTACGATTTTAAAAACTAAATAAACCACGAGGGAAAATTTGACGGACATAGAATATTTTTCTTTTTATTGACATGAAAAGAGCCAACATTATCTAATCTTTATATTTCGCGTAGAAAACAATTCTTATGTTGTTAATAATTAGGTTGAACAAATTCTATTAATTTTTTCATTAGACATTTGATATTTTATCTGGGTCGAGAATCTTTTGATATATATAAAATCTTTGTAGTTTCCGACGTGATAATCAAAGGAAAACACCCTCAAGGACTTCAAAGATTTAAGTGATCATATCGGGTCTCTTTTACTAAAATAAATATTCTTTTTTTTTTATTTGAAATCAGTTTTTATATGTATTTATCTTAAAGGATTAAAATAATAAAATTTTTAAATAGGCGTAGCAGGTTAACGTCACCAGACAAACTTGCTGTTAAATCTCCTGATGGATCTTTACTCACCCAAAAAATTGAGACATAAATATTTTTATTTTATAATAATATACATTTAATTAAGTGACATAAAAATGTGTTTGTGCATTCTGGCTCGATTTTATTTAGAATAAATATCTTTGGTTTCCCTCTTAAAGTTGTTCTATCGTTAATTCTAGTTAAAAGCTGATCCGTTTCATCAGAAATATATTCAGCATGCTTTTTAGAAGTTGACGCCTTTCATCGGCCATTTTAAAAATTTTTGTTGTATATTAATTAAGTATAACATATTTTCGTCCATGAGTACTATACAAAATTTAAAGTTGAAGTAGACCCAAAGGATCGACTTAATAAGGTTCATAAACGAAAATTTGGGGCTTAATTAGATTGTTGGCTTATTTAATTTGGACTAATGAGATAAATTGTCTGCATTGATCATCGTGACCAATAATTTTAAGGTGTTTTTTTAAAGATTAAACTGACTCTCGAACTTATGTGAACTCTGAAACTTAAGCATAAAATATTGACATTGGTAAAATAAATAATAAAAATTTTTAATTTTCTGAATTTTGGAAAAAAGTTACAAAATAGGACTACCCCCCTTGTGGTGATTTTGTCTCATTATTTTAAATTATAGTTAGTATGTGATAAAAATGTATAAAAGTGTGTAAAAATTTAGGCTTGAAGTGATTAAAATTATCAAGAATCTTAGCACAGATAAAAGGATCTGTGCGCGCAGAGTGCGAGGAATTTCTTTCTTTAAATAAGCTTAAATTTTTAACACAAATAAAAATCTTAAGGCTGATCAATTTATTAAGAGAGAGGTTTTAATATTTTTAAATCCAATCGTGCTATTTATACCTAGATCAATTTCCTGCTTAATTATGCCGAATTCTCAAACCATGATAAAATATAGGCATGCGTTGCATTTTGCCGAAATTTACCGCGTATAATGCATGCGCCAAAATAATGGCAGATTTAATAATTTTAAAACTTCCAAATACAAATTTAGCAATAAAAATTACTATTAATTTTTTTTTAACCTCAGTGAATGTAAGATTTTTTTCAAAGGTGTGGGTTATAATCGAATTAAAATTTCGTTGTATGTCAAAATTCGATTTTAAAGCACAAAGATCCCATACATTTTTTAATATTTATTAATCCCCTTAACCTTTTAATCTGCTACTTTATCTTTTCCATTAATGTAAAAAGATCAGCAACAAATTGCATTTTTACTGTGCCCCGGCTTTTTCGCCGAAAAACAAAAAAAAAACGCCGAAAATTAAATAAACATTTAAACACAAATAATCAAATGTATTTTAATAAAATAACCTCCACTCTATTCATGTGGAATTCGAGCCCGTCAAAAATCAACTTTTCTGGCATAGTTAAACTAAAAATTCGAGCGTTAATTAAAAATTAATTTGTTTATATATACCGTTTGTATTTAACGGGGTCAATTTTATTAATTTAATTTTTGGCGGACTTTCCACATATCCCATTTTTACCGCACCTGGCTGTTAGACGATATTGATAGTCTCTTCGGGTAGGAACTTAATAGCGTGGCTTCTTATCCCAGTAAAAAAAATTTTCCTTGTAAAAAAATACTTAAGCAAAACCTTCACTCGATTAATGTTGATAAATTATGATTAAAATAAAAAAAAAATTTTACATTACACCCTCAGCGATACACCTATTGTATTTAAAAATAATTATATTTTAAATAATGTTAATAAAGTAATAGGCGCAAAAAGTATTAAGGCAAATAAATAGTTACAAAATACCCCATGTACGTATACATGAACAAGAAAGTACCTTTCCAGATTAAAATTCTTTGGCATAAAAACTAACAGTTAAAACTGCACCTGAAATTCAGAAGAGGGTAGAGAATAAAACGACATCAGCAAGACGAGCAGAGATACATGGCATCCAAATCTTCAGAAAAAAACATAAATGTGCCAATTTTTTTTCGTCTTGGATTAATCGGGTAAAAATTTACTGGTCTATTTTATAAAGAGCTTTACCCCCCCCCCTTTCCCTAGCCTAGGCCGTTTAACAGGTAAGCCGACTGTCAGCATCAGTGGTAGAGGACGAATCTCTTCTCCCAAACATCCCACAAAACCTTTTCCCTCTAAGGACACTCACCGAAGGAACATTGGCTGGGTAAACTTGCCGATTATCAGAATGTAGCGAAAGACAATAAAAGTAAAAAGATCTGAGTGTCAATCTCTAAAAAGTAAAATTTCAGGATGCTGGTAAAAAGATCGAAAAATGTCAAAAAAACAATTTATTGTTTTGGAAAAACATTTAGTAAAGCCATACGCATATATAAATTCATATTCGTTTTTCTTACATTCCAAGCAGGCATAATAACGAACAGAAACATTGAAGTTATCAAAATGCAGTGACGGCTGCGTCAAGTTTCTCCAAAATGTCTGTATGGATCATGTGAAAATAATAAATTGTATTGCGGGAACACTTAGTAGCCTGAGCCTGATATTGAATTTAGAATCAGATCAGATTTGGGACCAGTTATTAAATTAAAACATTATATTGGCGAAATAATCCAAATTCCAGAAAAATATATAATCCCAATGCTAAGACACGTAGTAGATTATAAAAAACACTGTTTATAATTTTCGCGAGGATCTTTATCATAGGGAATATAATAAACCAGTAACATCTGAATGGGATACTATAATTATTTCCATGGACGGCTTAATTATAAATTATGACTTATTCCGTTATCTTTTCGCAAGTTATCAAGGCACATTGTTACTAAAACTTTCTACGTAAATAAATTACATGATTTTTCCGTTATTATTTCCAACCGGCCATTTAGGTTGGGTAACTCTCATAAGGCCCACATTCGACTATTAAACAAAAAAAATATCAGTTTGATGATGTCTTTCGCTTGATGTGTTGAAGCTTTTATCAATTTCTTCATATTTATTAAGAAGTCAAATTGTATCAGCTTTATATTTTTTCCGCATGCATTCTAATAGTAAATCAAGATCTCAAATTATTCCTTCACAATACGAAAAAGTTAAAAATTGAATATTATTTTTGCAAGTAAATTATGTATCTAGAAGTGCGTTGAACCATCCCAATAATTTTAAAAATTCAAGCCAGATAAGGGGATAAATATTTTTTGCCTTCATAGGAAGACCGCTAAATATTTTGAAAATTACACTACGGTACAATGGCAATTGTGAGAACACATCGAAGATCTGACCGATGTATGAAAAAGACCTTCAATACAAAATGACCGGAAATCAAGAGGGAGTTTTAAAAAATTAAGCACATATATTTTGAATTCTTTGATAGACTATTTCTCCTTGTTAGGCTGTTTTACATAAAATTTTGGTCATCCTATCCATTATGTTTCCGTGCGCGTATAAATATAGCTGAACCAAAGTTATAAAATATAGTTTGAAATCCTGACCAATTTTATCGATTTTTGATGTGGTGCATATTAATCATTTCCGATAGAATGGAAGCTCAAAATAATCTCCATTGTCTCAACGTAAACTGTAAAAATAGACACCCTATTTTTAAAATGTTTAACAGAAAAAGGAAATGAAGTAAGAATAAGGCTAATAAAATTTCATTCAAAGCTCAGGATGCTTTCTTCCTTTAACTTTGCCATGTATTGCTTTTAAAACATCTTCCTCTTGGGTCTCAACGGGGTAATAAAAATAATGTAAAGAGAAATACGAGAAAATTATATAAGTTGTGCAACGATCACCTTGCGATTCTATGAATACTCTAAGCCTTAGTACAAAATTTTTCATAATATTATTGCCTAAAATATCAATAAATGTTGCTACAAATCATAATATAAAAGCTCATGATAGATTTTCAGTGAGGAGGAGGTAGGGCCTAATGTCGTGGCGTATTTAAAAGAACTTTACAAAGGTAGACATTATCAGAAAGGCTAGTATATCTTCAAAAGACATCAAAAAAGGGAATCAACTCAAAAAAGAAATTGGTTCAAAAACTGCATTAAAAATAAAATTGGAAAAAATACGTCAATCTCTATGAATTTATGGTGTCATCAAATGTTTTTAAAAAATTATGATAATTATAAAGGAGGGAAAGTACGTTTATTTCAAGTAGAAGACGTGATGCAGCACACACCCCCCTACGTAAAATTTCCCCAAATACACTACCAGATACTGTTATCGAATCTGATGAATTGGCTGCATATTTATAAGAATCTGAAAGGAAGAGGTCTTAATATACACGACTGTACATTAAAGTTGCAAATTTTTCGAAAATAAGTGAACTCATATCCGAAACATTGAGCGCATTGATCAATCGTGAAATTAAAAATTCTTAAAAACATGATATAAACCTCAAAAAATATACTAAATCCTCATTTACACGAATTTACGCAGCGTTTTTAAAAACTCTGAAACCTTTGAAATATATTTATATCATAACTAGATTAAGCTGTAAGACCGCATTCAATCCAATGGTAGCTAAATTTATAAGAAAATGTATAAATTCGATTTTTTAATATATTTTCCCAATTTTCCAATAATTAGAATATATCTCGTTTCGCCAAACTTTATTTTATCGACAATTTTATTTATATTTTTGTAATTTTGGTTTTATTTTATTAATTTGTACGTTTTTTACGTTATTATCAATGATATTTTACCTGTTATACCTTGGTATAGGGTAGTAAGACAATTTACACTAAAATTATTAAAGCCCCACCAATAAATTATTGATGAAATCATTTGCCGAATTGTAATTTTTTACGAAACAATGAATTCATATGTTTTTCCATTGATATGAAGTCCTGAAAAGCTTCAACATCAAGGTTCCATGTTTTGTGAGGAAAAATCAGAGGGGATCAATATTACTTGAGATGTGAGTTAAAATATAAAAAAATTTTTTTGAAAACTGTTTCACAAACAAACAATGGTATTCATACTGTTATAAAAAATTGCTCGCATAATTATCGCACAAATCAACTTTCTTTTTTTTAATCGGGGGCTGTTAATGTAGCATAACTTATTTCTGCCCGCACATGAGATCAACGTTGCAAAATTATTCTAAGAGTTATAAACATGATTCCTACAGAAATTGAATATTCTTTCCTCAATCAAAACTAAATTAAAAAAAATCCTCACAGCCCGAGTTAAGAAATGAAGAGAATATAAACATAAATGAAATTTTTTAATTAACCGTCAACAGCCAACCCTTCCGTTATAAACAGTATATTATTTTGGAAGAATATATTTTGATTTTTGTAGACTTGGTCCAATTTAAGAAACTTACAAGATCAAATTATATGATAACTGATGGAATTTTTCAAACTTGCTCCCTCTTATTTAAACCATTATATTCCATGCATGCCCCAGTGGGAGGAAATAATTATTGAAATTTGTATTCGTCGTTCACCTAAAAACGGAAAAAATGTACGCATGATTCTTTTCCTTACCCCACGAGCCAATGCTATTGTGGTACGGCATCCTTAAAGGAAAGAGGTTCGGTGGGATGTTTAATGGGTGAGAGTCATACACTATAGCTGAATCTTGACAATACGGCCTACATGGCGTTTGCATCGGGCAGAATAGAGGACCCCGCGAACCCCTTATCGAAAGAGACAAGCAAGGTTTTACACATCCAGTCCGACTACAAAATAAGAATTATTTCCCTCCGTGATTTGAATGGTCTTATAATAAAATGACAATTTAAATCCATTAATAATTTAAAAAATCTTTGAATTGACGCCGTTAAAGCCTCACATCATGAAAATCAAATGACGATGAAAAAATGTTGTTTCAACCTCTTTTTTCTTTACATACACAGTAAAGCTCAGAAATTGGGGATTTTCCATTCGTGAAAGGGAAGACATTGCTTTTAATACTTTTGTTGGAAAATTAAGGGCGTTAGAATTTCTGCAGTAACTGAAATTCCAGTCACATAATACCAGATGATCAACTAAGCACATTTGAATACACATCATCTTATAACATATTTTGAATAGACCTATGTTTATGGTGGAGCAAGAATGAAAGGCAATAGCCTCTCTTGCAGATATTCCCATCTATTTCCTCAGATTTTATAGTCTATATTCGAAATTATCGAACGCGGCTCTCCCTGCACACAAAATATTGATGAATCGGGGCCAAGCAGAAATAAAATTTCGCAAGAAAGGTCTCCTTTTTGTAAATATCATATTATTGAGTAATTAAAGAAAAAGTATAAAGTTGAAGGGGAAGGGGAATGGGAATGGGAAATAGAATGAATCTTAATTGGTATCCACAGACCTAAGAAGCCAAAAAAATGGAATATTACATGAAGCGTCTAAAAAACGACTAAAAATTGCCTAATCCGCCACGCATGAGCAACAGCAGAAGTAAACTGCTATTTGTTTTCACAGTTTCCTTCATTTAACTTGCATTTATTGCATTAATCACCACAATAATATAAAATCAGTTTTAAATTAACCATATATCCATTTCTAAATATATACTATTTCGCAAAATCTAGAAAGGGCACCTAATTTGGGGTTTAACGGTAGATCCTACAGAAAGAACTTAACAAAGACAAACGTTACGTAATACAAGTGTGATCGAGGCAGTCCGGAAAGATTGATCTTTAGAAATAACGAAATTTCTAAAAAGGGTAAACATAAGCGTGAAGCGAATCGCCTTGTAATTCAGCTTCCAGCCCTAAATATTTCACCTTAATCGTTTGTCGATACACTCATCGTTGAAAAGGCATCCCAACGGAATTTATACTACAATCAAATCTTTCGAGATTTTCTCTTAACTAGGCAAGATAAATTTGTCAATACCCTTATAGCATCCAATCGAAAAATAAAGTTTATTCAGCTATCAAAAAACAGTGAGCTTTAATCGGAATGACTTCGATCCAAAAAGCCATGTTTCCTCCATTAATTCTTCTTCCAAACAACCAACCTTTTTTTTCCATCGTAACTGGAATATAGATATTCATGGAGTTCAACATAAAATGATGATCTAGGCAACAAATCAATCTTTGTTACGATATAATGATCAGACCTTGTTGATGGAACTTTTAGAACTGCTCCAAGTCCATTCTCCCAATGTTTAATAATCATGGTATTGGATAATACCAGCGATTTGTACATCCCATGCGTTTTCAGCCTCGTCGCTGGCAAAAATTAGCACATTTATTGTGAGTTTCTTCATCCGGTCATCCTGCTTCTGGAATACAATTGAATGCCAAAAATCGCAACAATCGATTTCGAAAAGGCACTAATTTCTGCAGTCAATCATGAATTCACAGAGCATTGTGTTTTTGGATGTTATGTTCACTTCCAGCAAGCTTTACATCGCAAGTTGAAAAAATATCGTGTTTCATCAACAAACTCAGCTATCATTTTGTCAAAAATGGATTTGCTTACAATTATTCAAATCGTGTAGATCAATCAAGCAATCGGATACATTCAATCACTGACTACCGCTTAAACTGCACCAAACCAATTTTAGGCTTACTTTAACCGTGCATGGATGGTTTTTTTTCACCCAAGTTTGTGAAATATCTCAGCTGGAATCGAAACTGGAAGGATGAATCGAACAAAAATGCTCTTGAGCGTTATGATAGAAGACGAAATCATTTCTTTGCCAATGCACACCCAAACATATGTTTTTTTGTCGAAATGATCAAAGACAAATTTCTCTACTTCAAAGAAAGGTATGCTGAAGTTGGTCTAAATTCAAATATTGGGGTATTTCGACCCAGAATAAGACATGGATAAGCTCTTATGGATGAATTTAACATTTATTTAGTGAGCGATTGATTTTTTACACATTTAGTCATATTAGGCGTTTTTTTTACTATTCGAACAAAATAGAGATAAAATTGAACATAATTGTTTTTTTAAATAGATAACAGCCGGTGGGGATTGATGGGATTGTTATTACATTCCATTTTAACGTTTTAAAACAAAGTTTTGATGTTTTTTTTGAATCACTTTTAAATGACAGAATATTGTTTCGTTGAATAATTAAAATTCATGATGAATTGATCATTATATCAAGCATGTCAATAATTTATAATTTTAGATTAATTGGTCATTTGTAAAATATTAATTAAGTGCTGTTTTAAATTAAACAATTATTTGCATTTAATTATCCAAATATTTAAGCTAAAAATTTTTTCAGCGAAATGGCTGTCGGTTACATTTCTAAAGACCGAATCGCTCGATTAGACGTCCTGCAAAAGACAGTTGGTCTCGCATGCGCGAGTTATATGAAATGCGTAAACTTTGTATTAAAATATAATTCAACAAATAAATAGAGAAAATGCACTGATATAATTAATTATAAAATAAATTATTCAGGATACCTAACATCTCGTAGTGTTTTTGGAAGTTTATCCCATAAGTTCAACGAGCTTTTTTTTTTAAATTGAAATCGTACTAAAAACAAAAAATCACCCTTTCGCCATTTTTCTGAATCTTCATCGATTAAATTATTTATATTTTGAGTAGAATTTTTGGATTTAAATGCATCCAAAGTATCCTCAATTCTATTTGTATTACACCGGTACTGTTATCAAAAAGCTCCCCAGCAGGGTTTAGTGTTAAGTGCTCGAAGTTGAAACAACATATGAAAGACCGTGAAACAGCCGGTATGTATGATCAATCCTTAGAGTACACATCTGCGGATAATACTAAAAAGAGTGCTCTGCATTCTACCGGGAACATCTGCCAGAAAAATAATCTTTCAGACATTCTTTCAATACTCCCCTAGTACTCAAAACCGTCCATTCTATGACCTCTGCAATATTAATTTAACCCAACTTTGATTCATCGATTTCAACAATCCCATCTTCTTCAATTACAAGATCCTCAAAATCCAAACTATAATTGACAAGCTGTCAGAGTGATCCTTTAAGAGCTGTAATTATCTTTTCAGACATGCTCATAATAAATTCTATTTGATTATTTTGTATTCCAACGAGTCAACAGAAGAAAACCTCCAACATTTTATTTAAATTCCCAAAAGCAACATTTTCATGGTTTTGTTCTTTTTTTTTTAAATTAGTTCTTCCATAGTTAGGGGAGGGGCATGACCCAGGTTTGATTATAACCGATACTTCAATTAAATATACCATTGCTTCCTCTTTATTGATAACAAATTTTATTAATTATTTTCGTGGTGAAAATATTTTTAATGCTCGTGCTTATTCGTCATGACTTTTTTTCGGGAAACTATTCTATGATAGATCCCTCGATGGTGATTGCTTATATTCCCCCCTTTTAATGAAATAGGATATTTTAATATCTACATAGAACATTGCACATTAGTTTCTGCTACAAACTATATTCTCACATATGTTCATTTAAGCCCTATTAGAGTTCAAATTAGTTTTTTTAACGCTTTTATCATGGAAAAATGAAAGAGAAATTAATGATTAAATTATAGAGTTCGTTGAAAGCCGATATATTGACCTTTAAGTCTCTGGAGAATATTAAAAATGCCAACCTCTTGTTAATCATAAATTTGTAAATTATCGGCTCATTTTGGAATTAACGTAATGTATTATTCATGAGATAAAAGCTTTGCAAAAAGATTAACAAGCTTTAACATCATATTTTAAGTTCAATGAAAGTAACCCTGCTGCCAGAAATATACCTCATCCATACACTTCAGATAAGGATAAAAATATTTTCACGACATCAAAGGCAAACAAAATTTATTAGATGGGTCTTTACTATTACACTGGACCCTCGCTATAACGCAGTTGGATAAAGCGCGGATTCGGTTATAACGCGTGATGGACAATGGACCCCATAGCAAAAATCAAAATATGTATTATGAAAAATTTCATTGTTAACAAGCTGACACTCTATCCACTATACAAATACTATGTTGGTTGGTAGACTAATTGTAATTGTACAAAAAAATATTCAGTTACATGCTCTTTGATACCTAATCTAATATTTTATTTTATTCTTCACACAAAATAATTATTTCCTCTG
>SGJC01000227.1:0-18388 GCA_009887335.1 Henneguya salminicola | reverse complement strand
CTGGATGTGTAAAACCTTACTGGTCTCTTTCGAGAGGGGCTTCACGGTCCCCCATTCTGCCCATGCAGACGCCAGGTAGGCACCACTGGTATGCTTCAGTGGTAGTGTGGGGGTCTCTCCCACTAAACATCACACCAACCTCTTCCCTCTAGGGACGCCGTACCACAGGGGCATTGGCTCGCGGGGTTTCTGTGAGATCATCGAAGTTAAGTAAGTGTCGGCTATATCAAACTTTATGGGGACGTTCTCAGAGTAATATGGGATTTTTATAAAATAGTAGGGGATTTTTTTCTACGATAATCAAAGCTATTTATGGTATGATAAGGTTATGGCGTGTGAGGTACGAAGACTCGCGGGAACTAAGCCCTCTTACTTCCCAGCCCTCCCTCTTTTATCTTTTACGCGCACTAATAAAGGTTATTAAAAAAAATGGAATAGATACTTTACTATCAATGGGTTAAAAGATGCAGCGGGGCAGTAATTTCCCACCTATATCCAGTTGACCTTCAAAATAATTTTTATTTCTATAAATGTTCATCAATGTAATATTGAAATATTTTTAACGAGTGTTAAATATAAAAGATATTGCAATTGATGTTGAAATATTTAGTTCAGAGTGTACTGCAATGAATTAGCTAATAGATGTTAGGTGGTTGTATGTAATTTGCAAGACGGTTTACGAGAAGAGGACTCGAAAATTCTGTTTTTGGCGTTAAGTAATTTATGAACGACCAAAATTTTATTATTTTCTTATGTAATGCGGAACAGAAATTAAATAATCATCCTACCTCTAAAATACTGTTTTGGAATACATTAATTAGTAATCTATTAGCTTATTAGGCAAAAATTATTCACATTTCCCCTCCCTTTCTCAATATAAGGTATTATCGATTCAACGATACGCAAATATTAAATAATTGAAAAATACGGTATTTAAAAAATTTTTTTTCGGTAAAATGCGATTTCTAGTACATTCAGTTCTGTTTTAATGCGGAGAAAAATTAATAATCTTTGAATCTCTCCAAGAAGCTTAAATTTGTATCCGAAACCAACAAGAATCTTCAATGCCAATTTTCTTTCAAGGCATAACAAAAATCTGACCACCACACGAGAAAGTCGTTGATAACTTGTTGTATTTTTCAAGTAGGGATCTAAATTGATTTTATCTCTTTTGAATAGAAATTTTTTAAGCAAAAACGCATGAAAGAAAAATTATTTCAGGCTGAAGGATACAATAGAACCCTCCCTCTATTTTTATCGGGCATACCCATAATATATTAGTATTTTCTTTCTTATAATATTTTTATTTCATAAAATATAATCTTTTTCTGAATATGTTTATTTATAACGTTATTCTCATCTATTTTTAGAAAATTTGGCGTAGTTCTTGACGTGTTGAAAACATCAAGCGTTTCGCGCATGCTTATAAAAATGTAGGTTGTTTTATTCTACCCTTGATTCTTATTTTACCATAAAGATAATTTTTGTGAAAGTAAAATATTGACTGTTTGTGTGAAATATTTTATCAACACAACACCTTTTCTCCCTTTAAATTTGGTGGAGTCATAATCTTGACTATATTTTTCTAACGAATATACCGGTAGATTATTAAAGGAATATGTGGAGTTTTAGGGGTTTTGGGTATTAATTACACTTTTAATGTTGATTTTTTTTGTGTGCGCTCTCTATAACAATGATAATCCGAACGAGAAAGTGGTTGTTCGTATTTTAAGTAAAGCTTGAAATAATTTGAAATTGATTTTGTATGGAAGAGGTGAGAGAATGGACAGAAAATGATATTTTTAGCGTTACATAATTTATGAATGAAGCAACAAAAGATGATTCTCGCTGCAACTTCTAATGAATTTAATATTTTTATAAATTTTCATAAGATATCAAATGAATAAAATTCACGAACCAAGTATAGAATAAATAAAAGTATAGAAAAGATATTGTTTTATATTACGGAATAGATTTTTAGAAATACTAAGAATAATTAAATTGTAGAATTGAATTTTTCATTTCCAAAATAAAAAATATAAAAATATTTAGAAATAGTGTCACGACGAAAACTCGTGACACGAAAACGTGTCGTTTACATATCCACTGCCATGTTTATTTGAAATTTGTTGCAAAATTGAGATTTGGGATCGAGGGTAGAATAAAATCCCCCTACATTTTTATACGCATGCGCAACAGTTTGATGTTTTTAACACGCCAAGAACTAAGCCAAATTTTCTACAAATAGATGAGAATAACGTTATAAATAAACACTTTGATATTTTACGGAATAGAAATATTATATGAAAGAAAATACCAATAATGTGCGCGTGTTTATAAAAAAATGGAGGGGGGGGTCCTATTGTATCATTCCGCCGAGATTCGAATAAATTAAAAAAAAACACAATTATTTCGTTTGAATAATATCATAATTGAAATAAATTGACTTCGATGAAACGGAATTGTTCGGAAAAATGGAAAGCAAATTCTGAAGAGCTCCAACCTCGCTGTATTGTACGTACAATTTGTTCTGGTTAATAGGGTCTACTTCGGAACATATCTTCCACATAATATTATAACTGGGGGTATTAAGTTTTATTTTAGTGAAATGTTGCAAGATTATTTAAACGAGACAATTTATGCAGACATATTAATTGATTATATCGATCCTTATTCTAAATTACATAATATTTTAGTACAATTAACAAAAATTTAAGTTAAAATTATACTTAATAGAAATATTAAATTTTATACTCTTTTTGGGAAAATCCTTAAATGCCTATTCCAGAAGGAACAATAATATTTCATTACTTCACAACTTGATATGCCAATGCTTGATAAATTTAGAATATAATATCTTTTTTGTAAAGGTTCGTGGTCTTATTGTATTTAAATTTATTTTGGCCGTCAACAAAAATTTCTATCGGATTTAGATCAGGCGAATAAGGTTAAAGAGGTAGGCTCACTCAATATTTAAGACGGGGAGTTGAGATTTAACAGATTCTCCATATTGAAAACGAAAAGTATTCATTTATAACTGAAGTTAGTCAAAAGACAGCTTTTACAAAATATTCAAATAGATATTTAGACAAAAATTCAATATTAAATGCTGTAATCCTAAAAGAAAAAATTGCGCACAGAATAATTTTTGTCTCTTAAATTCTGCTGGCACAATACAAGAATGTCATTGGAATACGTACGTCCACATTTAAGGAATGTATACAAATTAAATTAATTCTCATTTAGAAATAAAATATTTTGATTGGGGAATCTTGTTATACCACTAGAAAAGTATATTCTTGTTGAATGCTATTTTCTGGAAGAAAAGCGAGCCTCTTGGCTTGATTTTTAATTTTTCCTTTTTTAACTGGACGCTTTTATTTTTGGAGATAAGGAGAAACGGACAACTTAGTCATTCTCTCCATAGAGCCTATATAATTAAATTATCATTACCACGCATGTGCTTGAGTTCACCACTGTAATTTCCACTTGTAAATCGAGTTGCTACCATATTTAGAAAAAAAGATTCTTACAGCTGAGATTTTCTCTTTAGAAATCCTCATTTTTATCAATTTCCGTTAAAAAAGATGTATTAACTCAAGTTTGTAAATAGAGCGAGAGGGACAGGAGATTTTTGATTTCGAAATCTATTTATTTAGGGGAATCCGGCTTCATTTATTAAAATGCATTTTTTCTAAAATATTCTATTGTTGTTAACAATTTCAATAAAAAAAAAGATATTATTTATATATATTATGCATGCGTAATAAGTAAATATACAATAAGTAAATTAGAGGTAGATTATATGGCTTATTATCTTTAAATAAATATATAAAATATAATATTTATTGTTGTCTCGGACTGGATGTGTAAGACCTTACTGGTCTCTTTCGAAATGGGCTTAATGCCCCCCCCCGTCTGCCCATACAGACGCCAGGTAGACACCCCTGATCAAAAGTTCAGTGATTGTGTTGGGGTCTTATCCACTACACATCACACCCAACCTCTTGCCTCTATGGACACCTTACCCAAAGGGCATTGGCTTACAAGGTTCGTGTCCCTCCTCCAACCCACTAATACTGCCATGCATATACGATTGTTATCAGTAGTAGTGTGTGGCTTTCCCATACTAAACATCCTATTCAACCTGATCCCTCTACAACGCCTCACTAAAGAAGCATTGGTCAGTGTAAACTACAATATATATATGATAATTACTAAGAAATTCGAATTAATAGCATTTGTCCAGTGTTTCTGTTAAAATAATTCAACCATTCTTTTATTATATAAATTAGGGTAAAAAAAATTAATTAGTAAAAAAAACAAACATTAAGCTAAAAAGCCCCTAAATCTTGTTAAATAAAATACAATACACCACAGTAACAATATTTCAAGAAAATGCATATATATATTGCACATAAAATTATGATTTAGTTCTACGTTTTGATTTGAATTTGTTATTGTTTCTTTTTACAGGTACAGGTACGTTGATTCTAATATCCGATCCTTCTTCGGTATCCTGTGTTATTAACTTAGATTTTTTTCTCCCATGAAGTTGAATTTCCTTAAGTTCTGTACGTGATATACGATCAGCCTCATTGACACGATCTAGATAAACCATGACATCATTTTGTTCAATTTGATAATTTTCAATAGTTTTTCCAAGTAATTTTTCAATTCGTTGAAAAACTTCAATATCATATCTGAAATAATCATTTTAGAATATAACTAACTGGGTAACAAATGTTATTGACTTTCCAGCTCGTCCTGCACGAGCAGTTCTCCCAACTCTGTGTATATATGACTATAAATATAATAAAATAATAACTTTTGATTGGGTTGGAATATCATAATTTATAACCACATCTACGTGAGGAATGTCCAAACCTCGACTGGCTACATCAGTACTGACAAGGATTTGATATTCTCCTCCTCGAAATTTAGTTAAAGCTTTAGATCTATTTTCCTAAAATGACAACAACAATTGATATGTACTTGTTGCATTTGTCCATGTAAAAATATAGCAGAAAATCCGAGTTGTTTTAAAATTATTGACAATCTTATTAATGACAATATTTCAAAATACCGTTGAACGTTATTACACGTACTACAAAATATCATAAACGAATTCCCAGCTAATTCAGTGAGAATATGAGTCAAATAGACAGTCTTTTTTTTTTAAATATATTTTATTACTTTAAATTTAAACGGAATAAAAATATAAAATTCTTTAAGACTTTCTACCGTTTGATATCTTTTAAATATAAGGAAATAAAATACTTTGAAGATATTTCAATTTTTACAGGACTTTTAAGAGAACAGCGTTGTAATTTTTGAACCTTAGATAATTTCGATAAATAATTTACTTTTGAAGTCATAGTTGCTGAAAATAAATATGTTTTTCTATCAGTTGGAATAACTCTAAGTATTTTCTCTACCTTGAATATCAAATTTAATTTATATTACAGATTCTCCAAAATCCATATCTAATATTCTATCTGCTTCATCCAACACCTAAAGTTAGCAGCTTATTTAAAAGTTAATCACTAAAAATTGGCAAATACGGTTTTTAAATAAAATTTTTCACAAAAAAAAAATAGCTATTTTTGTTACGTTATAAGTATCTTGAGAAAACACCCCGAAACTGTCTGAAAGGGAAAAGTGGGGTTTGACCTCCACTTAAAGAACAATGATTAACATGTCATGCCATTTTTTTTTATTATACATTTTAAAAGAGCAATTAAAGATAATATTTGTAAAATCAACGAAAAACATTTATAATTTTTAAACAAATTTAGGCAAAAACACACTATTGTTTCAACTAATGAATATTTATTAAAATCTTGATCATTCAATATATATTTTACTTGTTTAATATTAATTTGAATCTATATCAATTGATACTAACAAATTGTTGAAAATATACAATGTTTGTTGTTGCTCAATTCAAGTTATAATTTTTGGCGATGAGAATAGGCGTTGAGGTATATTTTGGTTGTCATACAAAATCAACATTTTAAAATGTATAAATTCACAACCTATAAGCAAACTCAAATTTCATTTTTTTTCCGGAAGCTCGTGATTTTAAATGAGAGAAATTTGATGATATAGTAATTAATAAATAAATATAATTATTTCTCCTCAATCTCTTTCTCTTATGAGTGATAATATATCGAAAATTGTATTCCAAGTCAATATGACGACACAAGAAGGACAAAGGGTTGTATTATGGTTTAGTGGGTAATACCCCGCCCCTATCAATGGCTTATCGTGTAATTTATTGATAGCAACTGAGAAACCGTTAAATGTCTTGATAAAAAGACAGTCAAGGTTTTAAAGAAATAGTCAAAAAAAATAAAAATAAAGTTATGGAAAAATAACCCCTCAACGACACTCTCCAACATTTGTAAACTACCTTTTTTGCTCCAACCCAAATATAAAATCCCAAAAATTTGTCTTGTCATTTTTTTAAATATATATGGTAATAAGCAAGCATTTAATGCTCGAAAATAATATTGACCATCATTTTTAAGCACACATAAAGCAGCATTTGTTCAAGAGTTTTACTTTTCTTTTACGAAAATTGACGAAATTTAAAAAAAAATTAATGTTTAAGCGCATAAGATATTTGGCATTTTTTTATGTTGAAAGATACAATAAATTGCCCCTGATTGCACTTGAGGAAAGATTATGCTTTTTCATAAATAAATTAAATTAATTCGATATAAATACTAATTAATCTTGAAAATAATATTGACAAACAGTAATGGATGTTATATTTTTCTCCGAAAAACCCGCAATAAAATTATATTTAAAAATACATTAAAATTTTCAGTGATAACATGAAAAAAAAGATATAAATTTCAAACCCAGGTCCTATATTTATTATATGACATGGATGGTCATCCTTATAGAAGAGACATGTAGGAAACACGAATGTTTCTTGTCGCAGGATTCCCCGCCCCTTACGGATTATAGCTCTATCTTACCATAAATTATTCTGTTTTTCGTAGGAAAAATCCATACTATCACATATTAGTTTGAGTAAGCCACCTAACGTTTGACATAACCGACAGTTGCTTAACTTCGCTGATTTACGGGAAAACAATTTTACTAACTGCGTTAGGACGTCTCTTAAAATTTATCATGTTTTTATGCTATTTTCTGAGGTATTGGAACACATGTACATCTACTGAAGTTAGTCTCGCCTCTCACGATCTACCACAGTGGTGCCAAAAATAATGAAAAAGATTAAAGACTGCAAAGCCAGAAATCAAGACAAAGAATTTTCATAAAATAAATCGCCTAACTAGGTTTCGAACTCTCGCCCTCAGTCGTAGCCTCGTGTGTTGAAAGCGCTTTAGACTAGGCCACACCGGCACTGATCATCCTGATATAATAATTACGCGTGTATATAAAAATTAATAAATAAATAGAATCAAGATGAATATTATATTGGCATATATTATTCTATGAATATTAATACAAACTTGCGTGAAAATATGCGATCGTAATAAACTGAGATGAGCAATATCCGGTTTATTTTTACATAGCATGTTAGAAAAGTATGAATAATAGGTTGTAGATAATTAGTATTTTGAAAATATTTTTAAACTAAATAAATAATCGATTTTATAACCAGACCAAGTATTAAAAAATAGATATATTTAATAAAATACATAACATGCCAAATATGACATTTTATCATCAAATTTTATTAATAATCATCTTTTGTTATAAATAAACAGACCCGATTCAAAAAACATGCTTTAACAAAATAAAATTTCATTGAATAATCGCGGTAGGTAGATTGTTTTACAGTGGAAAATATTGAGGAAAAAGTTGTTGCATTTTGCAGGTCCAAGAGACACAAAGATAAAGTTTAAACCATTTAACCCCAAAACAACATAGAACATTCAATTCAATTTTTAAAAAAATACTGGTTTGTTATTGTTTATAAAAACGTTATAGCATTGTGAGATAGTTCATTTTGCAACAATAAATTAAGAAAAGCAGAAAATTAGGGTTTCGCGAGTCTTATTGTAGCTCGAAGTTAGCATGTAAGATTTCTAAATTTTATATGGTTTTACTATTCTTTTCTGGTAAAATTAAATAAATTTCGCACGAAAATTCTTTTTAATTCCAATAAAGTAATTGGGGTCGTTAACAACACAAAATTTATTAAGTTATTGAATGTTGTTGTCAAAGATAAAAAATTCTGCAATTCACTGATTCAGACAGAGAAGGAACTCAAATATTTTGCGTATATGGCGTTGGTTTCAAGAAATATGTTTCCATCCCCTCGTGTCTACTGCGCGCGCTCAGACTAATCAACATTGGTTCCATAAATCATAGAATTAACCTTTTTAAAATATAAATATTAATTTTTTTAATCAATTTTATAAAGCAATATATTATATATTAAAAATATATCTATTTTTAAAATTTTACAATTTCGTTCATGTTTGTTTATTGTAACATATTTTTATATTGTCTTGCAAATAAATATAGAATAAAAGTGAGACTTAATTATAGTACAATCTCACCCAGGCCAGTCCTTATTTAGCGTTTAATTTTTAGATTTCAAGGTTTATGCTCGAATTTGGGGTTTCTTGTTTTAATTACGCACAGCGCATGCGCATCGGGGTAATACAAAAATAAAAATAAAAACAATTTTGCCCAAAGTAAAATAATTGAGAGCAATTATTTGAAATATCATAAAGAATTTTGGATAACATATAAAAATAACACGTGGAAATATGTTTATTAAAAAAATAATAACTTACTAAATATTGCAACGTTTTGAGATCAAACCCTTTAGTATTTTCTAGATGATCGACTAAACGACCAGGAGTAGCTAAATATATATCAACTAAGAAAAACCAATGATAATATGAGGACGCTTTGAGAGTGATATAGCTTGAGACACATTATCAACTCCTCCAACAATTACAACTAATATATTGGCTAAAATTTGACCTGATTTCAATCCAAAACTTGAACCTAGAGCTTCAAATTGATCTGATATCTGAAAAGCTAATTCGCTAAAATTAAGCATGAGTAAGTATACCGAGTGGGAGTAAGAACTAATGCAAATATACGCTGAGGTTTGAGTAAAAGTGCTTGGAGAATAGGTAATGCAAATGCCCCAGTTTTTCCTGAACCAGTTTCAGCTAACCCAATAATATCTTTTCCCTGAAATGCTAATGGTAAAACTTCTGCTTGAATTTTTGTTGGTATCTTCCAATCGAGTTTGGTGCAAATTTCGATCAACTCATCTTTTAAACCCTTAACATATATTAGTATGAAATACCAATTCTTTAAAAGAAATTGTGACAGTTTCAGACATACTTGTAATCACGATCAGTCGAACGTGTTCGGGGATTCTCAATTTCTTGGTATTGCATGAGTAAAATAATTTTTTTATTCCGGAATTTATATTAAAAACGCCTCTAATTGTTTAAAAATAAAAAAAAAATGAATTTTAAGATTTTTATATCTTTATGTAAAGTTAAAAAAAAAACCTGGTAAATTAAAAAAAAAAAAAAAAAAAATGTGTTTTATTTAAGCTTTTTATAAGTCACTACACGGGTGAAGAAAGTAGTCGTCCTTTTACGCGAATGATTGGAATTATTTATTTAATGGCGTTTTAATACAATTATACGAGACCTCAGAAAAATTAATTCTTTTACTTTCGATCAGACTAAATGGTAAGATTACAAATACACAACTTTTATGCTATTGAATTGCGTTGCTAATATTTTATCCGGTTAATTCATTAATAACTTAGTAATATAAATTTTAACATAAGGTTGAGTGATACTATCACTTCGGCTTATCAGGCGCACCTGCTTTGCCTGATTTTTCCCGTTTTTATCCGGAAAGAGTGGAATATATTATTTCAAAAATATATCGTAGGATATCTGTCCCTGGCAGTGCTGAAATATACCACACGCGTGCGCGTTGGTTGTTTTTCTCTCTAAAACGCAGGGAACATAACAATTTAGTTATCAATGAGTTTATCTGGTTATTTTGTTCATTAATAACAATTAAAATTATTATTCTAACAAATTCTTAATTCCAGAAAAATATCGCAACTTCACTGAGGCGTTGAAGAAAGAATATCCATTGTTGAAAAAAAATGCGTTGCCTCGTAAATAAAGGAAAGCCCAAATAAAGCTCTGCTAAATAAAAAATTTCACTACCATAACAATGGAATTACGAACGACCTTTATTGATTTCTAAAACATAATGTAAAAGTAATTTAGAAAACTCAATTGCAAAATTATGCTACAAAATGTTTTAAGTCTTAGAAGAAAATAATAATAAAAATGTTGATGTGAAATACGAGAATTTACAAATTTTTACGATCGATCTCTCTTACATTAATCTTATGAGAAATGCATTTAAAGGAACTGAACAATTTTTATTGATTTAAAATCTGAATGATATTTCATGGTCCGAAAATCGCAAAAATAAGAATAAATTAATGGAGCTCTTAGTTATGATGTTTAATGAAGGGATTAAAAAAAAATTTTGGTCAGACCACTGTAAAAAAGTTCATGAATCAATCTTGTAAAAAAGATTAAACAAAAAGGGGTAACTATAAAAAACGGATGTTCCTTCCCCGTGAGTTTTTTCCTTCGCTGAGCATACTCCCAATACCCCTACCATAAAATGGTTTTGGTACGCGTAGTAAAAATCACGGGCTTTATTATAAAGGACATAATAATTATTACTTTGGGCACACCGCCCAAAATTTGATGTAACCGACAGTTAATCAACTTCCCTGATCGCACGAGAAACTGTTATACTACCTGCACTAGGACCCCCTGATGGAAGAAATAATTCATTTTACTTTATATCTCGATTTTTAGCTTGAAAATCTAAGCCAAGTTATCTACTACATTTTCTACCACCTGGCACTAACACTACCGTTGAACACTTTTTCTCATGCATGATTAATGCCTTGTCATAGGAAAGAGGCAGAATGACAGAATATATACTTACATGTTTAAATATACGTAAACTAAACATGGCCATGATCTGTCTGCATTTTTTCGGACAAAATAATGAAGGCATACCATTCGTGAAAGAATGTTTACGCTAGTGACAAATAGGACTGTTTTTAATCCAATAATGATAAAACCATGGTACTTGTTTAAAATTTGTTTTTTTCCAGCAACATGGTCGTATTTATTTTTCAATTAAATTTTTTTATAATTTCTACTATTTTTTAATTTGAATCAATAAATATCTCTTAACGCATTTTTTTTTATGTCCCGGTTTAAAAAATATATATGGTAAGCATATTATTACCCCCCCCCCTCCCCTTACTATCTTTAAGCTGCAAAAGACGATATTTTTGGTCATTTATTTTTAGGGTTAATATAGTTTTATTTTGCTTTCGCTTTCTTATAAAATCACCGACGCGTATATTGAGGGAGTGTGTTTGCGTGTGAGGGGGGGGGGTAATAGTTTAATTAATCACAATTAAAAAATTCAAAGCTATTAAGTTGATTGTAATATATAAAATTGTTGTCTACATTTGCGAAGGATAAATTTTTAAATTCACAACAGACGCTACTGATCTATCCTCCATCCTAAACAGGTATCCGAATATCATTGTTATGGCAGAAGTTTTCCAAAGAGATATTTATAAAACCTGGCCGTATCTTTTAACATTAAGATCAATTTTTGAAAACTGCTGAGAATAAATTCCATTGCAGCCTTTTTTTTTATGCTGAGATAAAACATATAAAGCAATATTTTTTTAACTTCATCACAATATTGCACAGCATAAAGAAAAAATTTAGAGCAATCAAATAATTCCACCCTACAATTCGTGAATTTTCCCCTAACTGATTTTGTGAAAAATAAACTCGTAACTTTTTTCCTCTTCTGATATACTGTGGAGAAATTTCTATCAATTTATTAATCGTTACATACAAAAAATACTTGTAGGCGAAAAGTTACGAACTATTTGGCGAATAAGTAAATAAGTGGATTATCAACCAATATTTTTAATCATCGAATAAACTGAAATTTCCGAAACAAAATATATCAATATTTTTGTAAAATTGCTTTCCAAACCTAAAAAGAGATCTTGCTTGATTGCTCTCCTCGTTCTACTTTTAATAATAACATTTTGCAGAAAAATATTAAGGAACTTATTAATTGTTTGAATGGTCCTAGATTTAATTAAAATTAACTCTTGTCTGAGGCAGCATCTTATATGATGTATTCGGATAAAAATTCTTTATTATTCTTAGCCCGAACTGTTTCATAAAACCGATGTGGCAATCCAATTCATAATTGACTGTGAAAATTAGATACGGGCACGAAGATATCGACCACCTACTTGTTCGTTTAAAAAAAACACACCAATTATTCCATCCGAATTGATAGTTCTCCTAAACCCCTCCTTATCAGATCGGTAAGTTAAGTTAATAGCGTTTTATAGATCCATGAAAAATTATGTGAAATTATAAATATAGTAAAAAATTGAAATGCGATATATTTCTATTTGACGAATATTAGTTTCAAATTACAAAACACCAACTAGGATACATCAAAGCATAAAAGTCACATAAGGAAATGATTTTTGCAAGAGATGATGGTAAAATTGGTAACTATCCTTAAGGTATATAAGACTTGAAAAAAAAGATCGGTTATTTTATATTATCATCACCGTAAAAATTATCCGAATTTTCATTCAAAAATGCAAAAATATGATGACACGTTGGATGTCATTAAGACTAGGATTTGCCGGGGGAATAAATTGAAAAAAAATGTATAATTTTATTGGAAAAAACGTTATAAGACATTCTGTTCTGTTTTTTTTAGCTATAAAGATATTCTATATTCAATAAAATACTTTAGATTGTTTGTAAATACTATTTTTTGGTCGACCCGAAAATTCTTTTGTTTTAAATTAAGGTTTCCGTTATTTTTTCCCTAAAATAGTCCTAATCACAATTTGGCGGGAAAAGGGAAAATAAATTTAATTACGAAATCATTGCTTTTTCTAAATGGCATATGTCAAGACTTAAGATGAATTCGTCTATCCTCGGAATAGCGTTTCAAATGGCACCGAGTATTATAAATGAGAAAATTTCAAAAAATAAAAATGCAAGACTAATCCTCAAATCTGGCGAACTCAACCCAACAGGGGTTCACACGTGTAAGAAATCCGAAAAAATCAAAAACGCACAATGATGAAAACGAAATAAATGAATATCTGTGAATGCTTCAAAGGATTTGTCCGAATATCCAAATAAAATATATCAAGCACTAATCCGTTTCCTAAATGAAAAATATAAAGCAATTAAAATTCCATCAAGTTTACAATAGAATAAGATATCTATGAGGGCCATCTACCGAGGCACTATGGACAATCGAAATTCAGCCGCATAATTCCACAATCGTCGGAAGGCCTTTTCTGCAGCGCTCGTGGGCAAGGAACATATACAGCGAATCTCAACGCTTTTTGATGTGGCCATTGGATGAAGGGTTGGCGATTTTGCGGATGGGAAGCGAGCTATTTATCGATGCGACTTTTCATCCATTTGCCCAGTGTCTAATTGTTATGAGCTTTGACCTCTCAACAGATTTGTTTGTCCCTTGTGTTTTGGCATTAATGTCAAGAAGAAATTTGTATTGCGAGTTGCTTCGTGCAATAATTTTTCAATTAAAATATGTGTGGTCTCCAAAAAGTGTGGTTGTGGATTTTGAGAAAGCGCTTTTGAATTCGGTCAAATATCAATTTCCTAAATCAAAAATAATCGGATGCTATTTTCACATGCGACAAGGAATATTTCGAAGAATGAAAAAAAATGTAATTCCAGATGATGAAACCCAAATTGCATTGGATAGGATGCGTTCATTGCTGAGTAATGAAGACGATCAAATAAATGAAAAATTGCAAGAGATTCAAAATCTTTAGGCCTTACTAACCAAAACTGGCCTTAATTTTTGGAATATTTCAGCCGAATATGGCTTGAGAAATATCTGCCGAGTTTATGGAAAAACGAACGAAAAACAGAAAACATCAACTCGCGCACAAACAAATGTCTAGAACGGTACAATCGCAGATTTGGAAGTAAATTTCAAAATGCACATCCAAATATATTTTGGTTTATTGCCGCGATAAAAGATCAAGAGCATTATTTCTCAAATTTAACCACTGGAAAACGCTCTGGAAATATTCCTTATTCTGTTGAAAATTAATTAAATTTTTATTCATTGTTTTATTTTAGTTTTTCCAATTTGGGACTGGGATTATTTTGGGACCCGATTCAGTATTTCGTAAAATAGCTGCAGGTTTTTTATGTGAACCTTCGCAGAACGTATCCTTGGCATTAAAAGAGAGCAGAGATTACATTAGTTTACTGCAGTGCATCCTCAAAAAAATGAAATTTGCATACGGCTTATAAAGTCAATTTTTTCATTACCAGTTAATTATTATGGGAGACCTATTTCGACATATCGAAACGTGGCTTTCGATATGAAGGGAAAATAAAGGCATTCGTACTAAAAAAATAAACAATTACATATTTTTTAACTTGTGCAATATATAATGTGGGATTGAATTAAAAAAAAAGCCATTACACGTTTAAATATTTATTTCGGGTTAATTCGGAGAAAATCAATTTTTCCATACCTTGTTTATTTCTTATCAATATGCTCATAAATTGTTTTGTGGGGAAATCCAGGACGAAATCAAAACCTAGATTAAGGGATGGAGAGAAAATTAAAAGCATTGAGAATACCCCGAAGTTTGTTCATAAACTAAACCTACCAGCTAAAACTGATTTGGAATTTGCTCAAGCAATAAAATTAAATGACTCGCCTTCTGGTAAGGCTAAAAATGATAAAATTATGGAATCGGTGAATATTAAAAAGTATGAAGAAATAAGCGAACGAATGAAAAATACATTGACAAATATGATGGAGCTAAAATTCTTAACATGGATCCAAGAAAATTCAATTCCTCATATATTATCTGGTAAAAATACATTAATTAAATCTCCTTCTGGAACAGGAAAAACTTTGTCCTACGCAATACCTATAATTGAGATGTTATACCGACAACAGCCGAGAATATCACGGAAAGATGGTGTCTTTGTTTTAATTGTTGTTCCTACTAAAGAATTAGCTAAACAAACCATAACTGTTTTTAATCAAGTTTTGAAAAATTTTATTTGGATTCAAGTTGGAGCTGTCTTTGGGGAAGATAAACGTAAATCAGAAAAAAGCCGTTTGCGCAAAGGCATAAACATTTTAATATGTACCCCTGGCCGCCTTCTTGATCATCTGATCAATACACAATCACTGGATTTAAGTAAAATAAAAACCCTAGTAATAGATGAGGCAGATATGCTTCTAGATTTGGGTTATGAACATAAAATGAATCAAATTATATCCGAACTAAAAAATCGTTTTAATATAAATGATGTAGCGCAATTTCAAATCATTTTACTATCGGCTACCTTGAATAGACAGGTTAATAAATTATGTTCGTCTGTCTTAGACAATCCAGTTTTTATTGATGCAACTCCATTTAAAAAAATGGCAATTGCTTACGAAACGTTATCATGCAATGCGCAACTCGTACAAACCGTCGTCATTATTCCAACAAAATGGCGTTTAGTCGCATTAGTATGGTTCATTTATTATATTCTATCCCAAAATACAGGATCTTTTAAAATAATTGTGTTTGTGTGTAGCATAAATTCTGTTTGTTATTATGCAGCTATTCTTAATGAAATATTTGAATATTATAACAAAATATTTATTCGCTTTGATTTAAATATTTTCCAGCTTAACGGAGATATGGAAATTAAGGAACGAATGCAAGTATTCGATCAATTCAGCAGTTGTAATAGTGGTATTCTTATTTCCACCGATGTCGCGGGTCGAGGTCTAGATTTTAAAGATGTAAAATGGGTCATACAGTTTGATCCTGCTCGTAATCCTGTCGATTACGTCCATCGAGTTGGACGTACAGCCAGAGCTGGGCATGATGGAAGTGCTGTTGTCTTCTTATCACCCCACGAAAGTTCATACCTTGAAGTTTTGAAAGAAAGTGGCATGGAGATAGGAAAGGAATTAGATTTGAAACAATTATCAAAATTTTGGCTCGCAGTCAGACAACAACGAGAATACAAGGATATTAGTGATACCATTATCGAGAATGAGGGATCATCTGTTCATACGATCATTAAAAATATTGTTGATCAATCAAATCAAATCAAACAACTTGCGTATAAATGTTTTACATCTTCTGTTAAATCCTATTCCAGCTACCCTCAAAATCTCAAAAAACATTTTAATCCTAGAGTTCTTCACATCGGTCATCTTGCTGAATCTCTTGGATTAAGTGAAACTCCTAAAAATATTGGTCAAATATCCAGAGAAGAAATTTCAGAGATTCAAAAACCATTCGATCCAAAAAAACGAACATTTTCAAAAACCAGATTAGAATTGACAACAAAAGGAGACATCAAAAGAAATGCGAAAAAGGTATCAAATATCAAACCGTCTGTCATGACCGTTAGTGAATATAGCTCCTCTTTATGTAGTGGTCCTGTGACTCGTAAAAATATTAAAAACTAAATAATTATGTAAAATATATTTTATAATTCCTACGTGTACGTGTTTCGATTCCACTAAACAAGCGATGAGTAACCTTAATTTTTAGATTGGGCCATTTTTTAAAAAATAAATAAAATTCCCCTTCAAAATAAAAAAAGTAAATTTTTATACTCTTAACTAATTAATCAGGTTCAATTTTGAAATTAGAATAAAGTACTTATGTTTTTGTATTACCATCAAATGTACAAATGCTGCATTTGACTTTCAAACCTTCCGATTTACACCCATAAACTAGACCAGCGTTTCGTAAATTGGTGTGTACGCCCCCCATTCTAGGGCTCAGATAGAATTTTAAGATTGGGGCAGAGTAAAGTTAGAAAAAATATATCGTTTACAAACATTTTTTTAACATTGATCGAATATTTACATGTGAAATAATATGGTTTTTATTTTTTAATTCCTCTTTATTGATAAATGGTTAAAAGATTCAATTGATGTAGATTTTACAAAATTAAATAGCTTAAAAAGGCAATAATTTACAAGCCACAATTGAACTAAATAGAAAGTGGAGAATACACGTTTCGTGTAAAAAAAATTGCACATTTTTTATCTTTTGTATATTTAATTTCAATATCAATAAAATTAATTTATATATTTCAAATAAGCAGCTTAATATGTAAAAAATCTGAATCGAATGAAAATATGAAGCACATAAATTTAATGAGACATTTTTGAATCCATGTCTGCTTCAAATTCGGATATATCTTTGAGTTATTTGAAATATTATTAAAATCTTTACAGAATTAACCATACGTTTACCATCAACATAATTCAACGCAACGGAAGTATTTAATTGATAAGAAGCTAATTGTCATCTATTTTTCAAAATATCTGTAAGAGTGTATAAAGTGAATACGTAAATGAGTTCGATTCATTCAAATTTCAGATGATATTTATCCAAAAGAATTTCCGATATTGGTAATGACCAATTAATGCAGTTCATGGGGAAATAGTGAAATTTCTAACATTGCCTTCTGTAAGTACTTTTTACTCCAAAAATATGATAATAAGGTAAAGAATTACACTAAAAGCTTGTCCAATTCTGATTCTGTTCAAAATCCCGAAGAATTATCGATAACTACCGAGGGACTATTGTATTTTGATTTCTGCAGAAAATAAAGGTAAGGTTAAAATAAGCAATTCTACATAAAAAAATTGATATTTCAAATTCAGTTCAATTATATGTATTTGTAAAATATTTGTTTAAAAAAAAACACATGCGCATAAAGAATTTTTGTTTTGGTCGTTGAAGGAGAATACAACCGATGAAGTATATTTCAAAAGATAACGGAATTTATTTTTAAATTGAGTATTTATTGAAGGGGTAGCAGCAATGACTAATAAAAATAATAATTTACATATAAAATTGATAGAATTAATGGTGCCTAACCCTTTTTACATAAAGCGTAATTTAAAAAGAATCTTTGGTGGGGACAAAATTTATTTGAATTTAGAAACCTAATTGCAAAATTAAATCATTTTTTCCCTCAAGTTGCGTGTCTCTTTCTTTATTTATTAATTGCAGAAATTTTTTGGAAGAAATCATGGCAGCCAGAAATGTATGATTCGTAAAAAGTCGGTGATAATAATTTAATATTATGCGACATTCTTTTTATATATTTTCACATTATTTTTAAGGAAGTATAAAATATCCGCAGAAAAACGCAGAACGCAGAAATCTATTGCGCAACCTCCTAAGTATTAAAAATGAGCTCGTTCTTTTATAATGGAT
>SGJC01000226.1:0-31673 GCA_009887335.1 Henneguya salminicola | reverse complement strand
TCCATATGAATGGTTATTAAATATAATACTGGAAGACATTAAATTTTCGAGCGTGCGCAGTATAATTTAGTCGATTTTAGTCGCTTCCTGCACACTATCTTCAATGGTTTCTACTTAAAGGTCGGAAATGAAGGTGTTGGAATCAAATCATTATGGTTATTATCTAGCTTCATTTATAAATATTATTAAAATGAAGAATTATCACATAAAATTTACCGTTAAAAAAACCAACTTGAAAACACAATTCAGAATAAAGCACTGGTATGAAATTTCAAAAATGATGCAATCGTTGCGTATATAAGATACATAAAATAAAAAGATTTTTTGGTTTTTTTATAACAGGTCAACCCGCGTGCGCAAAAACAAAATGGAATCTTAACTTGAACGTATTAATATTTTTAATTTTCTCCGAACAATATACAGAAGGCAAGATACTTTAAATTATGGCAGTCTTTGATCTGTTCTCAGTGATCACCCAAGAAATCAAAAAGGTTGAAAAAAATCTAAACCCGGTAATTGAATTTTTTTAACGAATTTATCTTGGCTTAATTTTCTATTTTATTCTTCATTTATAGATATCACAAATGTTAGTTATAAGTTTATTTTTAGCCATTATCTGTTAATTATAAAATTACGAAGATTTATTTACGTTTCAGCTTCTTCTTTAGTTGAACAATTATTTAATCCTATTAGAAAATGATGCACTGTTATGCGCAGATCCTATTTATTATTTTAAAGCATCAAACCAAATTTTCTTTTCCTTAATATTATCCTAGTTTAAGAATATATGCCAGAATGCTGATGCATTCTCTGTACAAATCCATTATTCGTCTGTCAAAATTCCAGGTTAAAAAAATATATTAAAAACTGAGTTTTGTTCTTTCTACAAAATCAGAGTAAATCTATTTCATGGGACATGGTTCGAAAAGAGTCAGTTTTCTTTCCGCCCAAACATATCCCTTTGATTTACTTTTGGCGGGAAGATTTGAGTGTATCAAACGGCAAAATAGCTTGACATTTTCAAACGTTCCATATGCCGATACCATTATTTTATCAGGTAAATAAATCAGTTTTTTATCCTATTTACCATTTTGAGCATCTAATATATATTAGGAATATATGCATGATCAACCTGGCGACACTATCTACCAAGATTGAAGAGCCACGGGTAGTCGTAAAAATAAATGGAAGTCTTTTCTATAAGCCAAATAACCATAGTGAGAGAAAGGGGAACCTTAGTGTTGGTTGGATATTCGGTGGAGTAGAAAAGGGAGATCACAGTAAATCATTTATAGTTCTTGCGCCAAAAAGGTCGTGAGAAGTTTTGATTCCAATAATATGGAAGTATATCGCACAAGGTTCAATCATAATTTCCGATGGGTACCGCTCTATTTTGATAATTCAAATCAAGGCTACACACATGTTAATATTAATCTCTCGATTGATTTCGTGGATCTAGACAACTATGATATGATATCCACACCTCGATATATTGAAAAATTTTGGCGGTGGGTAAAGTAGAGATTTCGTACCACCACACCCCAAATCTTAGGAAAAAGCTCATTGACTGAGAGCACCGTTGTAAAAATAAATTTCACGTCTATCCTTTTCTATCAGTTATAGAACATATTAAACTATACTATTTATGATTTATTATGTAAATATAGTTGATTTTATAAAAAAACCCATTTTATTCATCAACTCTTTTATGGATACTGTAAATAAAATAACTGTTGGAATAATATTGTATTTTATAAAAATATAGATTTAAACTAAAAAAAATATATATATTTTTTAAAAGAATAATAAAAATTAAATTAATAAAATGACAGCCATTTTAAAACCGCCCGCTTCTTCATGCGGAAGTTGTCAAACTTTACCTGCTTGGCTAAAATTCGGTTGAACTTTACAATAATAGCCCCCTCTTTACGGCGGCGCTGAAAAAAATTAATGGTGATTAATTTTTATTTTTTTAAACATGTTACATATCATTAAATGAATAATAAATTTCAGATAAGTCATTTAAATCATTTTTTATACGTTTAAAATAATTTTATTACTCATTGAAGTATAAATTTGGGTAAAAATAAAAATTAATCCCCATTAATTTTTTTCAGCGGCGCCGCAAAATGCGGGGGCTATTATTGTAAAGATTATCCAAAAATTCAATTGGTTTTATAATAAATTTTATACCTCTGGTCTTTGGCTGTGATAACAGACAAAATTGCAGAGCTTGGAAATTCCTCCCCATTTTTGTTATAACTACGCATGCGAAAGCATTAAATTTGTGAGTCATATATTTCCTAAAATACGACGAATTGGTAAATAAAAATTCTCCTATAGTGTTAAAATATTGTGCTAAAGCAATATGAGTAGTTCTAGCACTGAAATGTAATTTGAAACCTTACTCAATTGAAATTACGCACAAAAAAATTGGTAGAAGGGTAGCATTGTATATGTTCGTTAATTGTAAATTACACCCATCACCACTGTAAAAATTTATCGGATTCATTCGATTGGATGCGAGTTGTCAATTCCTTAACCCAGCAAAACCAAAACGTATTTGTTAGGATTTAATTCATAGATTGAGAAATATTACCGAAATGTACAAAATTGTCGATATTATAAATTATCGTTAAAAAATGCAATTAGCCTAAGAATTCTAATTCACTTGTTTATTTTGAGTCTTCTATTAAAGCGTAAACTATTTTTCCAAGAGAGGTGAAAAAATAAATTAAATAATAGTCAAATAATTTGGCAAGATCAAAGTTTAGGGACCTGGTGCTAATTTTTGACTTGTAGTTTTAATTCATAGGCTAAAAATTTAGGTTTATACTATTAGTTTCGGGTCAACATAATTTTTTTTTTAATTTTTACGAGGTTAGGCTATATTTTAGTGAGTGGGTTCCTTAACTTGGGTAGCCCCAAAGATTCAGGTTGAAAAATAATATAAAAATAAAGTTGTATTTCAGTCCTTTTCGAGGTAATTGTAATTATGAGGTATAGACCTGACATGATTTATTATCAATGAATAGATAATATTGCGACGGGGCAATAAATATATCTCCTTAGATATAAAAAATAACTAAACTTTTATTGCATTAATATTTCTTTACTTTTCCTAACATAATTTAAATTTTTATCATTGAGCAATATGTTTAAATTAAAAACGATTTATTTATCGGAAAAGTTCGGCATTTGCGATAAACAATGGCGGATGATCTATCAACAACAGTTCTTAATCTTGAATCAAACAACTCCAGACCTAATGATGTTATCAGTGGTAGAAACTTCATTTTTTAAATTTAAGGTACTAGAGCTAGAGTAAATGAATTTACTAAATCTCAGAGTAGCTTAAAATCGTCATTATTGAATAAAATGCTAATTTTTATGGTTGTTCTGACATTTTATTTTTTCACTAAAGATATAAGTGAACAAAAATATAGTTTGACCATTTTTACACCTACAATACTATGTTACACAATGATTTCCTACAAGATATTTACACGGTATAACGAATTATCTGGAATATATATTACAATAGTGCCAGAAAACTTTCGAAAACATATTCAAACCATATATTGGTTGGGAAATTTATTAAAAACATTAATTGAAGATATGTGTTTTGCAGTATTTTATATGTACTTAATAAAAAAATCATTAGCATATCTAAAATAAATAATTTACTCCTAATGTTAATATAAATCTATTTTACAACTATTTCTTTTTTCTGCTAAAAAGATGTTTTAATTTAGTTGATTCTGAAAATTATGTAAAATATTAGTAGTACTTTGATCATCACGACTAAGTCTTGATTCGTCCATTTTGATAACTGAATTTGATGCCACTCGACATCGATCTAATTGTTTTAAAGGTAGTTTATAAATTGATAAAGAGTAATCAGATTGTACATTGGTGACTATAATGTTATCTGGTGTATTGCCACAGCCATTGCCAAATATAATAGGGCAATTAATATATTTATATTGAAATTTAGTTTTTTGATTTAAATCAACAAGAGAATTTATCTTAAAAGAGCGTAATTCTATTTTATCAGGATAACATACACATAAATTATCCTTAAAATAATGGAATGATAAAGGAATATCATCCCATCTAATAGAACTATTACCAGATAGACATCTACCATCCTGATCGACAATAAGAGCAAATTCACTGCAACAGATAAGAAATTCAGGTTTATTGGTACGTGTCATACGGAACACATTCATAGGATAGTTACTTTGAGGTGTTGAACCATATATAAGAAATGCTAAATTATGATCAGTTGAATCCAATAATTCTCGGGATTTATCTTTTTCAACGTCATACACATAATATTTATCTTGGCAATATATGACGAAATTTTCATAGAATGCTACTGAAGATATAGTTATATCTCCAACAGGTATTTTAATTGCTACATTAAGATTATAATCGGTTGTAATTTTAATACCAAGAAGTTCACCTGATCTTGAAACAAAAATCAATGCAGCATCAGAACGTTGCTCAGCCACATGAATAGCGAAACAATTTTCAATATTTTTATAATAACAAGGAGAAAGTGTAGATTTTTTCAAACTCAGACTAGAACTATTTTTAGATTTATCCGGTCTTAATCTAGCAAGTTGTTTATTTGATCCAAGAAGTGCGAATAGAGAATTTCCTACAAGACATAAATCATGAATTTCTATAGGATCTTCAAAACATTTAACTGTTGATTTATCAGAAAGTTGGATTAGAAATACACCCAATTGACAACCGACCATAATAAGATCTTCAGTCAGATGTAATATAGATGATATATTAGGAAAACTATTGGTATTCATAGCTAAGATAGGTTCTCCAATTGTAACAATATTTGGTTTTGGAGAAGAAGCTACGATATCATTCATAATTCTAACCCAGAATCGTTTTTCTTCCATTGATTGAGCGCGCATGAACAAAATAGTATTATTATCATTTGGATCTTTATCTTGTCCCACAAAACTCATATTAAGATTAAAATTAGGCGATTCAGCATGACAGATTTCAAGTCCAAAAACATAGCCAGCATTAGCTAATGGAGTAAAAAATAAATCAGATGTATGTACAGCAGAACGAATTCTACATGGAGTAGTCATATCTTTAAAATTAATCACGCCAACGACTTCATTTTCAGTGTCTGAGCTGGTTCTTATTACTAATTTAGTAGGTGTAAGTTCAAAAAGGCGTTTATGCCAATCGTATTTATTATGACCAACCTGATGTGGTACAGACAGATATCCAGTGTAAGGTAGTGTAATTTTAAAATTATCTAAATCACTAAAGATTTTATAAAATTGGTTGCTATCAAACATACAACAAATATTTATTAGAGCTGGTACAGGATTGCAAGAAAAAGTTGGAAAATTATTCTGGCATTCAGTGTGACAAAACACTTTACAGGAAGAACATTGAACTATAGGTTTGGCGAAAGCGATAGGGGTGAGACAGACAAAACATATATTTGGTATAGAACAAGTTGTTGGAAATAGAATATGCTCTTTTTTAACTGCTGCTACTACCGTTAAATCATTGACAGATGTAGGAGCAGAGATATCACTATCAACAGTATAAAATTTTGAGGGTTCTGTAGCTGAAGTTTTTCCAACTGCTTTTTTATAATCAGCCTTAAGTGATTTAAGTTCTTGTTCTAATTGAATTACTTTTTTATTGAGTTTAAGAGTTTGTACTCTTTCCATCTCTAATTGTTGTTCCATATCTCGAGGATGACGATTCGACCCACTAGCTACTAAAGGTTGTTTCATTGTAATCTCATTTTCGACTTTAGTTTTGGAACCTTTTTTTCTCGATGTATCGACGTGAAGGAAATTGATCAGTTTATTTTGTTGAGAAATTGTGGATTCGAATTTAATTATTTGTTCTCGGTTAGAGGCGTTTAAAGCAATTAGTGCAGAATTTATTTCCTCATTTTCATTTTCTAATTTATCTAATTTCCAATTAGATTCTTCTAATTGTTGAGACATTGCAAAATTAGAAGCTTTTTGCACGGAAATAACCGAATTAAGTTGATTTATCTCTGTTTCATATTTGGAAGTCTCAGATTGCCGATCACAAATTTTTTGTTCTAATTCACTCATTTCGGTTCGGAGATTCGTTAGTTCGGTTTGTTTCGATAGAACAGAGGATTTAAAGTCTTCGATTTCTATTTGCATTTGATTAATTTTTTCATTTAATTTTTTTCGTTCGTCGTTGTTACTGATTTCATGTTTATTGATGGCATCCTGCAATTCGGTAACTTTTTTATCTTTTTGTTCCAAAGATGATTTTAATTTAATTGTTTCACAATTTAATTGCTCTTTTTGGTTTTTAATAGTTTGAATTTGTTGGGCATTTTCATTGTTGGAATTTTCTAACTCTTTTATTTTTGATTCGTTTTGTTGGATATGATTTTCACAAGTTCTAATTGTTTGGTTCAATTTTAAAATTATTATTTCATTTGTTTTATATTCACTTTCTTTAGCCTTCAATAAATCTTCTACCTCGTGATATTTTTTATTTAATTCTTCGTATGAATTTAAGTTCTGCGCAAGTCTGTTAGAAAGTTCACAGATTTCTATATTATCCAACCGATCGTTATCAGATCGTTTTTGTTCGGCAGATGTTAGTTTTTTACTTAAAGATTCTGATAATTCCCGATAAGACCGAACTTGCTCGAACGAATTGTTTAATTTTTCTTGGAATTCTAAAGTAGATTTATCAAGCAGAGATTGTATTTCGGCGATTGAATTTTTGAGCTCATCTTGATTTTTGGTTTGATTTTTTTCATATTCACGCCAATATGAATCAGAATCTTTTATTTTTTTATTTGCTAATTCTAAGTCTTCGTTTATGGTGGTGAGTTTTGCTTTCAATATTTCACGCTGGCTTGTAATCGTTACGACGTTAGCTTTCTCGATGTCTAATAATGAATTAACTGAGTCAATCGTGTTTTTAAAGGATATAATATCGTCGTTATCTTGTGACGCTAGTGCGAGTTGATTTTTAAGCTTATTTCTTTCTTCTACCAGAATTTGAAATTTTTCGTTAAGCTCATTAAGAGCTGCTTTTTTAGTATTGGTTTCATTGTTTGCTGTAATTAAATCATTTTCCAGTTTTTTAGTTCGTTTGTCATTATCTTTTACTCGCAGATTTAATGTCTCGATTTGTATATTAAGTTGTTCGTTTAATTGTGCTTGTCGGATAACGTCTTTTGTACGATCAGGTTCTTCGCTTGAACTAGGAGTGTGTGATAATGACGTAGTTTTGCTTAGAAAAGTCTCTTTTTTAGGACCAGATATATTTTTAGTGAATGTAAACCCAATGAAGGGCATTGAATTTCCAAGAGTCGGTTCAATTTTTTTATTTTGATTTAATCGAGTGGAATTAAATTCAGTAAAATGAGAAGTATCTGATGAATCCTTCAATTGAGGAATATAAGGTGGTTTAACACTCTTGAGTGTAGTCCAATCCATACTTTTAAAAAATTCATGCTGCGCTAATTCATTAAATTTTATACGTTTTTTCTGTTCATCCAATAAACTATAAATAAGTTTTTGCGTATGTTCGTTGATTGATACGTGGTCCGGAATTACAAGAGTATTTTTAAAGTTCATGATTTGACTATATAAAAGTAAGACTGTTTCAGCCTCGAACGGAGTACATCCACATAACATTTCATATAAAACTACCCCAACACTCCACCAATCACATTCGCATCCATAGATACCGCCTCCAGAATTCATGCTTTGTAATACCTCTGGAGCGATATATTCAGGGGTTCCAACAGGCATTTTACAGAGAACACTTTTACCATTAACCAAACGTGCAGCTGAGCCGAAATCGGCTAGTTTTACATGCCCAGTCATGTCAAGGAGAATATTTTCCGGTTTGACATCCCTATGAACATAACCTATAAGATGAACGGCATGCACAGCCATGATGATCTCGCATAAATAAAACCTGGCATCATCTTCTTCCATGATCCCATCATCATACCTCGATAATAGATTTAGAAGATCACCGCCTGGTAAAAATTCCATAACTAGGTATAAATTTTCGGCATCCTGGAAAGCATATTGTAAGGACGTAACCCAGGGACTACCCGCAAATGCCATAATATCTCTTTCTTCTTCGTAAAATGCTATATTATCATTGGATAAAGTAGCTGCCTTGGTTAAAATTTTCATTGCATATATATCATTCGTTCCTTTTTCTTTCACCACATAAACTTCCCCGAAATGTCCACGTCCAATAGTTTTAATATATTCAAAATCATTTTTATTAGGACGGAGACTGCGTATTTCATCAATTGAACTACGGAATTTTCTTACAAAATTTCCTACTTGTTTATCGCGTTTCTGGGCATCAAGAGTACAGCAAACATCATAAAACGCGAAAAAAGCATCTAAAAGTGGTTCCCAATCATATAATCGATATTTTTCACGCTTAAATGCTTTTCCAGTTAAAATTTGAAAAAGTTTTGAACTCCTTTCTGATACTGTGTCACTCATTTATTTTAACATTGATAAATAATAATGATATTAATAAGATTAAATTATGGCAATATTTTTGAATGCGGACGCGGCTATAATGGGCGGAAATATTCTATATTTTTGTTAATTGAAAGCTTATTTTTTATATTATCACACTTATTTATTTTTTAAAATTATTTCAATTCAAACTGTACATATTTAATTTTATCCCCTCTTATGGTAATTAATTTCTATTTTTAATCCGTAGAACGATACAATTAAATCTGATCCACTTAATGTTTTAAAGTAATTATTTTTTTTATTTTTTCCCCCATCTATTATATAAAATACATCATTTGATATAAAATGAGTAGGTATAACTGACGCAATCCAGCACGGTTTATGCGGCACCACGCGGCGTAAATTAATGGCGACATCAACTGCTATTTATACATTTTTTAAATGATACTTACTTGTAGTACTATTTAGAAGCAAAAAAATAATTAACAGAAACCCGTTAATTGTTAAAGGAATTTTATATTGAGCTTTAATCAAGCCAATTCCCTAAATTATATTCAATTATATATGTATGCTATTATTATAACATCTATCACAGATATATAAATTTTTACTTGGTTCCTAAGCGCTTTAAATTTAGCCACTTTGGATAACTAGAAGTCGAGATTCTTTTGTCATAGACCTACCTGTTTTTTCAACCATCTGCATGATATTTCTACATTTTATGTATAACCTTCATTATCATTAGGGTGTATAAAGTTTTGGCTATCACTCCTTACTCAGTGACGGTGTCCGTGTTTCTCTATCACAGTAAATAATACACCCTGAGCCTCTCTTGGTCCAATATTATATTTTGGTTGGAACAGTATAATTACGTTCTCTTCCCCGATTTTTTCATTTTACGTTAAAAATGTCACATGATATTCGTATAATTATTTTTTAGAATATATTCCACTTTTTAAAATAATAGCAGTCTTTTATTACCCTTTTACTAACCATTAATTCAAAGTGAGTTTTTGAAGAGGTGTAGTTCCTTGCTTATAAATATTGTCTAGAAATAACAATCGTAAGTTTTGGAACCGTCTATTTATGATAGAATTGCTTATGAATTTGCAAATATAGCAATGGTAAAGAAATATTACAGGCAACTAGATGGTTTTTTTCGCTCCTCGTCATATAATATCAAGAGAAGAATTATTGGAAGTTTTTGGGATTTGATCATGGTTCACCTAATAAAAAGAACTTGTGAAGATCGGAGATGTAGAAGAAGGTCGTCATGACTCGTAGTAATCAGAGAGAAAAATTGATTTAATTTAGGTGGAACTTGATTATGCCTTGTTGGGACTTTAATTCATGGTTCAAACTTTGAAAATAGTGATTCCGTCATTAAAAGTACTGAAAAAATAATAGTAGGCTTTTAGTGTGATAGACAGAGTTGTTTTAATATGTTATAAATTAAAAACAATCAAAATCATTTCAAAATAAAAAATTAGCCGAAGCCGCACTATTAGTTACATACAGCCTAGGCTCGGATACGATTGAGTGTGACAGGCAGACAGATAGAATTGTTTTAATATATTATTAATTAATTAATTAAAAACAATCTAAATCATTTTTCAAAATTTTAAATGAAACGAATCCGTCGTATGTATCGTGCACGCGCACTTGTGCGTTGCAGACAGACAGAATTATTTGAATATATATATAATAAATAAAGGCGGGGAAAGTAAATCATTAAATTATCAATACATCAACTTTTATTTAACCAATTTAATAGCCATAAAATTATGAAAATAAAAGCTATGATATTATGTTAGGAATTATAAATATATCTCAAGGATATCATCCCTGTTTTTATTGTTGATTCCTGTCAAGTGCATATAACTTTGCAGCCTTGGTAGCATGAAGACTGCATCGACGTGGAACGTAATATAAAATTTAACTTCATTTGTTTCACTTTGAATTAAAATCTAGCTAAGGAATAGAAAATTATTATAATTAGGGAAAATGAAAGAAGGACATTGTAATGCGCATGTATTTACATTGATTAAGTATTTAATATAACAACTTAAAACACATGATTTATCCTCTTTAAAAGATCATGCGCATTATATAATTTAAAATTTAATTTTTAAAAAAGAAGACAAAAATTTTAAATATATCAAATTATTCGCATCCCCTTTTCATATGCAGATTCTAGCGGTGTCAACGATTTTTGTATTTGCTCATGTTTATACGATAAGAAAAAATATTAATAATTGCCATCCCTATTTTTTTATTTTATTTATCTGGAGTAATATATTTAAAATATGGAAAAAATGATTATGCGGCTGCGCAGTTTGCTAACTGGTTGTGCTATTTCGACTAAAAATCATCCTTCATCTAAGTTATTATAATAGTTATCTTACTTTTAGGATTCATGTTTTGAATTACAGCTTAACCAACATATAACTTTGCAATTTTTTAAAACGAAATGTAAAAATTTAAGTTTCGAATTTTTGTTTTATCTCCAATGGAACTCATACTAAGAAAAAAACAAAAAAAATATTTTGTTTTGATCCCATTTTAGGAAAGCCAAGCAATATTTTTTAATACTCGGACTGGATGGGTAAAACATTACTGGTCTCTTTCGAGAGGGGCTTCACAGCCACCCATGGCCCCGATGCAGAAACCATGTAGGCATCACTGCCAAGGTTCAGCAGTAATTTGGTGTCACCACCAATCTCTACCATCTAAGAACGCCGCGCGATAAGGACATTCCTCGCGGGAAAGTCAAATAATACAGTTTCCACGCGAATAATCAAACAAATAACAGTTATATCAAAAGGGATATAAGTTATTTTTGTATAAAATACAAATATTTAAATGTTTATAATAATTTTGATTTATTTTAAAAATATTAAAAATTGACATTAATAAAAAATTAAAACTAGATTTTAGTCCAGGATTATTTGATGGAAAAAAATCTATGTTTTATCTCAAATAGAATCAAAGTAATGGATATTCGAGAGCTCTGCAATCAAATTTTAATTTGGAAAAAATTGTAGGGTTCAAGATAGATGAAACTGTGCAATATTTGAATTTTTTAATATTATTTTTTCACAACAGAAAGAGAAGGAGATTAGCAAAATTCAAATTATTTTTCAGAATGTATTTTAAGATCACGATTTAACCCGAACTGTGTTCAAGAACTCAGTATAGTTTTACAAATTTTTTAAGATGGATTTGATAAGGTAACTACTTTAAGAATTCAGCTGTAATATTTGAGAAAAGAGTGGTATATATTTATATTAATTGCTAAAGATAGACGTATGATACCGGCCTCGTGTCTCAGGGGATTGTTTAAACACGAAGAAACCCAATTATTAAAATTTCCTCTAATAACAATAATCATTGATGCTTTTGAAAGGCCTCCTCCTTTAAAATTAAAGAATATTCATTCAACATCCAACTTTCACCCTTTATGTTGTTTAGATTTAACCAACAGCGATTAGTCAATTTTCAAAATTGCTCTTCCCGCTAAATTTTTTTTATTCTTCTTTTCACCAAGACATTCACGGGATTTTTTTCTCAAAACAGATCAAAGGAAAAAATATTAAAAGAATGGGACAGGAAGTACAAATAAGCTATCCATGTGGGTTCAGTTGATTCTATTTTAATCATTAAAGGTTGATAATAAAATCCATGAACCGACAATATTTTATCAATAAATTTTGGACAAGTGACTCCATTTTTACGAAACTGTCCATATTAACATGGTGTTTCACCTCTTTTTTTATGTTAGACGAGACCGATAATAATCGTTAAAAATCGAATTTGATATTAATCATACCATTCCAGCCTTTAAAACTCGTGTTTATTGGCATAACAGCCAATCCAAACCTCAAAGGAAACCCTTTCAATACAGTCTTCTTTCTCTATGTATTTTTGAAAAAAGATTTTATTGTTTTATAGTATAAGTTTAAGACCAACAACACGCGCATAAGCGGTTGTAAAATGCTATATGTTTAAATTTGATAAAAACACTGCTTTCCTAACTTAATAAAATGCCAAACTTTTCTTCTTTTACATTTATTAAATTATTTTAACAAATATTTGTATTTGGAACTCAATTTTATTATATTAATAGAAAATTTTCATCAACCTTTTTATAATTTATTTCATCCAACTTTTATTATTTTATTTGGTGTGGCTAATCGTACTGAGAGCGTGGTTGATATAGGAAATCCCGCTTAAAGGATTTATAGACTTGTGTGATTGTTTTGATTAATTTCGACATTTTTTCGAAGTTATTTAACCTCAGCATCTTTAAATGTCAACTACTCATTCCTTATTTCTATGTTCATTTTTCAATTTTTTTTATTATGCTGGGATGTTATTGTGGGATAATTTTTATTGCAACATATGCAACTTTCCAAGTTGATGCAATCAAACAACGTAAAGTGGTTGTTAGCAATAGTGAGGTGTAGACAGTATGTGTCTTCCTTAAGGGGGTAATAAAGTCAGGATCACAGAGATCTAAGCTTCTAATGAGCAGAATTCAGTGGTATAGGAAGGAGTTTACTCCATGAGCCTTTCCCACGATATACCTACCTGATTTTTGATGCTAACTAACGGGTAGACTGCGAAGCTTCTTAGGAGATCAATAAGATTTTGTGCACTAAGCCATGACAAAAAAATACATCAAGGTTCTACTTTTATCTGTTCAAAAGTCCAAATTATCATTCGCTAAATATTCCTGTCTTTTTTTTATGAACATTTCTTCCTTTTATTTTCATTAAGATACCTGAAAATAATCCTCACAAACGGAATCCATTGCATTATGTTTCCTTTACTTTACAGGTATGCGTATTAAGGCTTTAGCAAATTGATCTTTTAATTTTCAAAAATATTTTTATTTTCTGTCAATTAATGCCAACTTCGCCATAAAAATAACGCCTTTTTTTCGTCGATCAGTAATCTAACAAAATTTTTTCAATAGTTTTTGGTTTATTGGGGCATAAAAGATTTGTAATAATCAATGAATTTCCTATATATGATTTTTTGTTAATGAATTAGAGCTTTTGAGTAGTTTATTCGAATTCTGAAAAATTCGATAAAATTTAACCCCAATGACATCCAGGATTAATCTTTATCTCTTATATATGATCATATTTTTACCTTATTAAGGAGGTAAGTAATTTAAATGTGTTTCAGAATTTTATGATAAGACATTTTCTATCAGCTTCTTATAAAAAATGTATTAATTGCATTTTGTCAGCAGTTCGCTCTCCAGTATGAAATTATTAGACCAGACTAATTTTTTTAATAATCTATTATTATAGGAAACGTTATTTGCAGTTGCCTTGCGTAATTTCTCACACAAAGCTTCAATTATTTAAAAGAAGATCGATATTTTCTTTAATGATTTTCTGAATGAACAAATCGTTTTTCTAAAAATATGGAGAAACTAGATTTAAATCAAATAGCTGAGAGCAATATCCTTTTTTGTTTCGATTGAAATACGTGAAACATTACTGGTCTCTTTGAGGGCGTTTTAAAATCATTGATTCACCAGGAGCCGAATTCCAGGTATGCATCGCCACAAAGACCAACCGCAGAACGGGATTTCTATTATTTAATCTCTAGTCTTAAGGAATGATGTACCTTAGTGGTAGTGGCTCACGAATGAATATTTTTCTCCTTGCTCTGAATGTTAATGCTAAGCAGCTTCCTCTCTATCACAAGAGGTGCACCACCGTACTTAAAAAAGTATTTTTTACAGTCGGCATTGCGTATCTCAATTTTATATTTTTCAACTAATTATTTTTACCGCTTATTTGGCGTTCATCCGATTTATTACGGTCGGAAGAAAAAGGATTGCAGGAGGAGAATTTGATTTTACTGTTATGCAACATAGGCCCATCCTTCAATTTATAAAAAAACGCCGTTTTGTTCATGCATTACTGCCAGGAATTGTTTTATATTTTCAGTAGTTGAGAACATTTTAATTTTTTAAATAATTAAATAAATTACATTTTTTTTTATTTCTTTTATTAAAACTAAAAATTAAGTATCAAATTTCCTCCAACTCTTGATTTGAATGAGATACGCAGAGGAGAATTATTTAAGTATCAAAACTCAAGACCTTTGACAGATCTTTTTAGTGCCAAAAAAGCTTTCACAGAGGATATAAAGTATAATTTAATACCCACCGGTAGTGCCGTTGTCTGTTATAAAAGGACAAATAGCTGTGAAAGGTTCATACGATGACAAAAGCAAGTGTTTATCCATTACAATAACTGATATAAAAAATGTGCCTTCCTTGCCAATTTCATCATCCATTCAACTCAAAATCTATGTTCTAGTTACTCTTCTACCTGACATGTCACAGAAAAAATCATCAGAGGTATAAATGTATTTTAATTGTAGATTTTGGTTGATTTTCCTGATTGTGATATAAATCTTGTGTTCACATTTGAACATATTTCATATCAATATATATTTGAGAAATCTCTATCGATTAAAATTTTGAACTTTGAAGATACTCCACAACGAATTATATTTTCTGAATGTCTGATTTTTTTATCTGAATTTGATTTTGTCGAAGAAGATGAAATTACGCGCTATGTTATACCATCTCTCACCTGGAGAAATGGCGCCTTAGTAAGTTTATTAAAATTTATTTTCTTTTAAAATTGAATAATTTTATATTTAAACATTTAAGATAAAATTTGACTGCAAAATTTTAATTTAAAAATAATAGGGTTGCATATACTTTACTGACACTTCAAATGAAATTCTTCCTTTTTTTTCATTTCATTAAATCGTTAAACAAACAAAAAATAAACTCTTGAGCAATAAACCAATAATATTATAAAAAATATTGGTACAATTGAAAATTTTAATATTTTTTATAATTATTTCATGTCGTAACAGGATTATTCGGAATGAATTGCCGCGTTAGTTACATAGTTTCTCATCTGCATTCTTATTATTTTACTCTTTAGAATATACAATTACATTTTAATTGTCTTTTTAGTAGATTGAATTTTTAGAATCTATGTTGATTTCTTCTAAATAAATTTCACAGTCTCCTGGTTAGTATATTAAATTGCAAGAAAGTACTGTTGATTGAAAATAAGCTATCGTTTTGGGTCTTTACACACTAACAACCAACCACTTATTGTACTATAAATTCCCTAAAACTTTGTCATGGGCTTGTTAGGGACATTTTTGCGTTATCCTTTTTATTTCGGCACTTTAAATGTTGCCACTTTGCTATTCCAACGAGAATGAATTATCAAAATCTACGCGCAGAGGAAAGCTTGAAAGAACATGCCGAAATGCTAAAAATTCATAAAAGTAGGATGTGAACGAGTTTAAAAACAATCCGCAAAAAATGGAAATATAACCCTTTGCAAAAACAAAGCGTTAAGCATGCAAAAATTTCTATTGAATAACAAAAGAAGTTTTGATGCCTATGGGTGGATGAAAATTTATGCAACAGTCTAAACTTTCTCAAACAAACCGCAAACCTACTTAAAGTATTAAACATCATTTAAAAGATTTTCCACTTTCTTCCACGCATTTAGTTCTCCTTACTGAAACGATAAATTTTCCAGTCTTAATTCAACCTTACAGAGAATACGCATCTATGTTTATTCGTGTAGGGATCAATAAAATGATCCTCATATTTATTTTCAAGACATGAATGATTTCAACGTAGCTCCAAGGAATAAAGAGGAAGAGACCCCCAAATGTAGTAGTCTCTGCAACAAGAACAAGCAATATTTCAATTTTTTTTCCAGGATAAATGAAAAAATGGTCAATTTCAGAATGAAAAATTCACATATAATCGACTCCATTTTAAAATATATTTAGAGAAACGGCTGAAGAAATTGTTCACTTGGGAAGGTTTGACCAAAAATTTATTTATGGATATTGCACGGATTCACAAAACAGCGGGTGTATTATATTTTATAAAATAGATGTTAAGCCATTTAGTTGTTTTTTTCCCTATCAACGCTATTTTCCCATTTTGAAAAAACTTTATAAAAAGAGTTTTTCATCAAAAACATAAATTTAGCTAAATGGCGTGATTAATCGAAGTTTTAACGAAATTATACTAGAAAACTGTGAGGTATATTTAGTAGCATGGTGTCTAATTGATTTTTCTACACAAACAGTGAACATATTTCAAACAAATTAATCAACTCTGGATTAAATTTTTTTTCATAAGTCAAATTAAATCAATTTCAACTTTTATGGCACTAAATTAGAGCTTAGTGGCATTAGGTTATTAGGTTCCACTTCGAATGAAAAAAAAGATTTGAATAAAAACGACATTTTCAACAATTTATTCTGGATGGAACTACCAAGTTTGACATTTAAACCCGTCAACCATTATTTCAAATTCTACCAATTGATAATTCTAGAATCTTGAAATTTATAAATAGTATTTCAAATTTTTACCATTAAAGGAAATGAAAAAAAAATGCCAATTTAAACATTAAATAAATATATTAATTTCTTTCAACATATTCTCGACTGCAGGCTTCAAACAAACTTTCAACGTGCATGGTGTGGTTGGACAGATGATAAGAGGTAGCATTAATTACTCGTCGTTCCTAATAAATGGGATACGGGTTGTGGTGGAATATGTTTTCGAACACTACTTCTTGACACGGACTCAAAAATAGTGAAAACCGATGTTAAAATGTTATGTCTACTGGATGTGTAAAATCTTACTAGTCTCTTTCGAATGTGGCTTCACGGCCATTCGACTGGACGAATGCAGACACCAGGTAGGCACCACTACAAAGATTCAGTGTTAGTGTCGGGGTCTTTTCCACTAAACGTCACACCCAATCTCTTCCCTCTAGTAACGCCGTACCACTCGAGCTAATGCTCGAGGGGTAAACTCCTGACTCTCTCTTTCTATTATTGCCTTGAGGAGCTGGACCTCCTATATCCGAACTGCCTCACAATATTTGGCAAATTTTATGTCACAGCTGGAACCACTCAGCTGCCAACAACTACCCCTACGGGGTTGGTTTGCCACCTCTCACGATCCGTAGTGCGTTAAACCATCTGATAAACTAGCCGCTTTCCCCGTTGACATTAATTTCGTTTCTTTTCTCACATGTAACTCTGGTTATCTTCCATGTGTATATCCCATAGATTTTAACCTCCTTCAAATTTTCTGAAAGGCTTACTTACATTAAGATCAAGTTAATTTTATATTACCAGCGACGAATTATTACCGTGTCATTGACTAAGCCTTCTAATTTTAGTCTGATTTCGTGGTCATAGAATTCTTGAACATTCATATATTCCTGCTTAGCCGTTTTATTATATTTTGAAATTATATCCCTAACAGTTAATCAAGTAATTATAAAAATTTGTTCAATCTCTTTCTGAGATTTTCATTCAGCTTTTGCTAACTTGATCATTTGTTTACTAACATCAGGGAAACAAGATTTTTTTTCCAAATTATTCATTTTAGTAAATGCAATAATTTATAAACGAGATGATAATATTAACTTTTGATTTCAGTTTTAATAAGTTCTAGACTTACCCTACGTAATCCTGCGGTTGTGTTTACGGCGTGGTATTTGAAAAATATAAAAAGTTATCAATGTTATTTAAAAAGTTAATTTGATAGTTTTGAATGTAAAACCCTGTAAAATTAAAAAAAACATAAATAACTTAGAAAAAAAATTATAACACTTTTATTTATGAATATTTGAAATGAATAAAATCTCGATTTTCCAGACTGCACGGGAAAAAATATCCTGGTTGTCTTGAGCAAAACAAAATATAAAAATACGTTAATATAAAATGAAATATTGTCATTTTATGGTACACAAGAAAATATGTGATTTAGAGCGTATACCTAGAATCGTAGCACAGTGCGAATTGGAAAACATCGAGTACGCATGCGATGACATTGACCAAATTTAAAATCAAAATAAATTATAAATATCACTTTTAGTTTTAGTTCGAAATTTTAGGGTACTTTATGGTTTTTGTTTCATTAATAGGATTTAGTTAAAATTAATATGTTTTACGTCATGATTGCACGCGCGCAGGTAGTAACATCATTTTCCGTGAGATCATCGAAATCAAGCAGCTGTTGGCTTCATCAAATTTTTGGTGGTGTACTCAAAATAATATGTAGTGGTGACCGGATTATGAGTTCGAAGATGCTTTTTTCTACGAGAATCCAAACCATTTATGGTCTGGTTGGGGTATAATCCGAGAGAGAAGAGATTCTTGAAATAAGAAACATTCGTTTGTATTCGCTATTCTTCTCAATTAATATAATTTTAGGCAAAATTACCACATAAGATTTTTATATTTTACGTATAATTAAATTGATCATATTAATTTTTTATAAATTCTAATTTTGGAAAAGACGGAATTTCATTTAAAAATTATTAAAACGGAAACTTATCAATTTATTTTTTGTTCAGATTTCAAAATAGTTTCAACTCGTCGCATGCGCGTTCGAGTCATATAATCACCCAATATTAAAGGCTCTGGTAAAACCCCCCAAAAAAAAGAAGTAGGATTTTTTGATCATCCATGTAAATACATCCAAGAGAATTAAGATTATATTTTTGAAATAAAATATTTTATAAAAGTACATTGTATGGTAATTGGTTTGATTACTAATAGTCCGATGTTGAAGATTAGCCATTATGACGTAAATTTATTTTTCGGACAAGACAGCATATGCTGTCATTTTTATAATAAGCTTGAATTGTAACAAAATCGCTATTACTGTCTAAAAATATGGCGCACGATTTTCTAAAAGGAAATCTAAGCAATGTTCATAAAATAAATTTACATCGAATTAGAGTTAAAATTAAGATCGATATTTTTATCTCAATTTTCGAAGTACACTTGGCAACGCGATAAAATGATCCACGTTATCAAATTGGAAACAAAATTCTACATATTATAATGACGTATAGCAAGGAGCAAACCTTCTAATTTAGTTTTTATATTATTTTAATAAATTCGTTAATAATTACTATTAGACCTTTAGACGAATTGGAACTGACTTTGGGAATATACAAATTGCATTCAAATATGATTTATTCTCCGAGGAAATACACATGCGCATTATAGAATGTAGTGATCTCCGAATTGAAAGTTATCAGAATATTCCAGGAATTTTTGTCAAAACAATATTTTCATCGAAAATAAAAAAAACACAACAAAAGACGAAACTTTTCAAAAAATCTGCGAATCCCTTTTTTAATGAAGAAATGATATTTGAATTGCCTCTTGCTGAATATCATACAAGTTCCATCGAATTTCAAATATGCGTTTCATTAAGTAGTTTCAGTACTGATATAATCGCTTATACTATAATTGGGCCAGAATCATCTGGAATCATAAAAACGCCTTATACTAATGCCCTTCAAAATCTCGGCCAATGGTCATTAGCGAAAATCTCATTAGAATCTGCTATCTATAGACAAAATTAGACGTATTTGATTTTTTATCTGTTTTTATCATTTTATTTTTTAAATGGCTGATGAATCAACTAAAACCAGTTCTAAGAAATTAGAAAGTCTAAGATGTGAACTTTCTAATAAAATTGCTCGACAAATTTTCGAAGATAAATATCTTCCCAATAAGGTCATGAAATTCCTAATTAATTATGTAGACTCATTATTCAAGCTCAACAAAATCTTTGTTCAGAATGATGAAAAAAGAAATCAAGCACTTAAGCGCTTTAGTTAAAATAGAAGCTAAGAAAACTTTGCAAGATTTTATCAGACAAGATCGAGTACAATTAATTACACCGCATCTGCGCATGCGCGCAGAATTTGCTGACGCAAGCGCTAAAAAAAGCAGCACAGTTTCAAATCGAGTTTTCATATCGAATAGTACAAATTCAAAAGCTGCTTCCGAGGAAAAAAGTGTGACAAAAATTCATTCATCTCTTTTACAATCAAATCAAAATTCTCCTTCTGCTAAAGCAGAGAAAAATTTTGTTACGGAAAATGTTATACAATTTAAATGTACAAAGACATTTAGCGATATAGTTGCTCATAAAAATAGTCATGCGTTTTGTTACTATTTTTGGTGCGAACCTCAACGAAGAGCATCATCATGGACTTATATCCGATTATTAATAGATAATTCAACCGAAGATGAGTCGATTTTCATTTATTATCCTTATAATGTAAAATATATTTTTTTTTAAATAGTCTCCGAAATCAACCGAAACTATTATTATTCGGGAATTAAAGAATATAGATTTGATGAAAGAGATGAGAGGAAAAGATTGTTTCTATATGATAAAATTAATTGACCATCATGATTTTTCAAGAATTTTTTCATTTAGCACTCAATCAATTTGTGAAATTTGGTATTTAAAAATCATGCAATTTATATAATTTTTAAATAAATTCTGAAAATATCATTATTTTTCTTACTTTTTTCTATGATTATTTTATATTGTTTAAAGGAGAGAAAGATCTTGTTTATTGTCAAACTGTATACTTGATAAATGTTTGGCTTAGAAAGCGAAATGTTTTCTGGTTTACCCACTGAGTTCTTGTCTAAGAGCTATAGCATTCGTAGATCAAAAGTTTTAGGATATTTTTTTATCAATACAACTTTTACATACCAATATTATCTAGGTGTTTGGTCTATTCAGTTATGATTATTTTGCCTCGGACTGGATGTATAAAACCACACTGATTTCATTCGCAGGATACTATGCGGTAAATATTTGGCGTAAGCCAAATGTCAGGTGGGCACCATTGATATATTACCGGCTGAGTAGAACTTATGCCCACTAACTTTTATCTAAATGGAGGGACGCCATTAAAACTAGAGCATTGGCTCGCGTGCTATTTATTGAGATAATATGAAGTTGTTCCAGTTGAATCGGACCAACAAAAACTAAATAAAAGTCATTAGCAATAGCGGTTAGAAGGGTATGGAAAATAATATGAATATATGAATACTGTATAAGAGGATGAAAGATTTTCCTTACCCTCACAAAATCAAAAAACTGATAAATTTATATCGACACCCTTTTTCATAAAATAACAAAAAGAGGTTAAAAACTACAATGCAATTACTTGCCCTTAACTGTAAGTTCTAAAAAATGTTGCAGCCAAACTCCAAATTAAATTTTTTGAATTGCATTTCAGAAAAAAAAATTGCAATTTTAATTATTTTTCTTTCCCCGTGAGTCTCCATCCATCCCGGGCCCGACCATCATCTTGCCCTAACAATTTTTTTTTAGAAAAAATCACCTGCTATCACATAAAGGGTATCGCAACATATTCTTCGGGTATGCCCCAATAGATTTTAGCGTAGCCGATGAGGTCTCAAATTCGTTAATCTTACGAGAAACGGTATGGCTAACTATAGTAGGCCGCCTTTTAAAATTTATCGTTTATTTTTAATTCTTTCTCAGGGATCGAAACACACATACCTTTACCGTAGACCCTCCTATCGCGCACTTCTACCATCTTCTGTCTGTTCACAACAAAGCTTAGCACTTATTTCCACGATATTTCACATATTTGTTGATGTGAAAAATTATAGCCATTGCAAGCAAGACTGGAACCTACGCAATTCGACTTCTTAGCCAAGTTATCTGCGATTTGGCTATCACGACCTTCCCAAAAAAACTACCAATGTGAGAGTTATAAGGTTGGTATATAATAAAAAGTTTAGAAAATACCGCAATTCTTCACTCTTTCAACATTTTTCTGCTCACAATTTCAATTAACTCAAATTATAAACTAATGATTTTTGTAAGATAGAGTTTTTAATTTTATTTATTTCATTTTAAAGGCTCTGAGAGTATTTTCAGATAATTTCTAATTTTCAAACCGATTTTATTTATTTTCTAAAAATTCAGAAATATTTTATATAAAACAATAATCAGAAGAGAGTTTTTAAGCAGTCATATTAGATAAATACAGATTTATCGTTGACATACAAAAATTCGTCCATTTTTTTACGGCATTTATGGACATTATTGACTTTACTGCCGTTATTTACGGGATTTTCATGCGTATATTTTGTTCAATTTCTTATTTTTTACACAACACAGAAAACCTATTAAAAGCTGCAAATATTATACCAATAAAGAGCTGGCCCGCGTTCACCATTATTGCCACGAAAAAAGTAAGATCTCACTTTGTGAAATTAGTTCCTACACTACGCAAAACTTTAGGGAGAACGGATGTAGTTGATAGCACCGTATCCTGTTAGATCAGCGAAGTTAAGCAACTGTCAGCTACGTCCAAAATTGAGTTGCCTACTCAAAGTGATATGTAGGAATGCCCTTTACATGATAGTAGGCGATTTTTTTTTACGAGAACCAAAGATATTTATGGTCTAGAAAGGGTATAATTAATGGGGGAATGGGACTTAGAAGACAAAAAAATTCGTGTTTCTTAGCTATCCATCCTATTGCGTAAAGCTCTGAGCCTATTATAGGGAGGTGAAATAATTATTCCTGTTAAACAGAACCATTAAAAGGATAATTTCTATGTTAAAAGTTTGCGGTTTTAATTTTTCAGTCATTATTTTTCCAATTTACACTAAGCTTACAATTTTCCAAATATATTTTATTTAATTTGACGGACAAAATTATAATAATCTAATTATCATGATATATACGCACGCGCGGAGTTGGGGAGGGATAAAGGAACAATTGCATTTATTCTACTTGGACAGTTTTAAGACTATGGCACAATTTCTTCCCGATCTTTAGGCAATTCACTTTAGACTATAATCTTATGGAACACCTTTCGTGTATTCCCTTGTTTCTTAACAAAATTTTTAACAATAATTGACTGAACCCTCAGACCTAATTTAACTTCAGCAAAATTGCGTTGTTGCTATTTTTTTATCTTGGAAAAGGGATGGGAGAAAAATAAACTCCGAAAACATGATTCTATCCATTTTTTGAACCGATTCAGAATTTCAGCGTCATGTAAAGAGGATATAAGAATTTGCGTTCGTCTCCAAGGATGATATAACCATCAGATTGGTCTTAATACATGTTGATAGATATGTTTCCAGACATTATAAAGAATTCTAACGTGTCATCGATTACTTTCAAATTAATTACATTTGGAAGATAATTGAAAATATAAATATAAAAACGCCATATTTTCCAATTATTCTGCGAAATACGTAAAATGTTATGTTAGTTAACATTTCCCTACAAACAATTTCGTAAATAGTCGGGCATAAACGATCTGCTAGAATTTTAAATGGATGTCGTCCTTCTTATGAAATATATCAAAATTTTAAAATACGATGAAATATAGTAGAATTTTATATTTGAGAAAAATCAAATTGGTTTTGGCACTGAATCACTCCCAAAAAACGGTTATAAAGACTTGAGCTAGAAACTGTGTTATCTTATGAATTTCAAGGTTGAAATAGGATACCCTGTCATAGAGCTATGTTGGAAATTAAAATATACATATAAATTCTCAAAAAATATTTTTTAATGATCCACGTAAATGGTCAAAATAAAGTGCTAGAAATTTGCATTTGATTATATTTTCGTGTAAAATCCCCTTCATGTTTTGTCAAATGTTGTTGTATTGCGCATGACCCAAGGAACTGATGGATAAAATATTATTCAAATACGTCATTATTTCAAGTTTTTTAAATTTACAAATAATAATTTTCTATATTATAATTATTTTTAATTCTTCACCAAAATTACATTTCTTTATAATTTGATGGTAGAAAACAGCAATCGTGTTAAATTTCTGAATGCAATTTTTTTTATCCAAAACGTGAATAAAATAGCTAAGCCTCCTATTTTATTACCTAAGATAGTTAGGATATTATTTTTGGCATTTTGATGTGAGAACCTTTTGAGCAGAAATTTATTGAATGATGCCCCTACAATAAAATCACTTACTTAATAAATGATAAGCATGATCTTATTCTTCTTGATAAAAAAAACTGATTTTTCTCAGCTCAAGATTACTGTTTGTTTTAATTCCTATCTTTTTCAAATAGCTATAAGGATTGTTGTAATTTATCAAATAATGGCTATTATGAGGTCAATTCTTTTTACTAAGTCAGTAGAAAAACACTTTAGCATTAATATCGTTGTACGCATGCCCGTTCTAAATTTTTGAGTGTTGGAATAAGCTTTTTTCCTCTTCAAAACGATTGAAATCCTACTTTTATCTCAACGAGAGTTAACCAGCTAAGATTGGCCAACTCCCACCAAGACACTCCCATAAGACAATCAAAATTAGGGGGAGGATATTACTCACTAAACATTGTACACAACACTACCCATTAGAAACAACGAACCACAGTGAAATTGGTTCCCATGTATGCTTCCCGGTCTTTTACGAGACTACTCAATAGCATCCCAGACTGCTTCATAGTACTATATGAAGACATTTTTGACAGTCTATACCTCACAACTGAGAAAACCCTTTTTTACACTTTGTCTACTCTCCGCTCACGATTACCATTTCCCATCTGCGACTCCCTAAAGAAAAATGAATTCAAATTTAACTTGAAACTATTTTATGTTCTCTAAAATAAAAGAAATTTACACAACTTTAAGAAAAAACTTTTCGATTTCATGATCGTCGTAGATATTTTACGACGTAGAATACAAAAAATACATCAAAATTAAAAAAAAAGGATCGGATAAAAATTAAATATTTATATCAAATTTAAGCTATACGTTATTTTTTTTGTATAGATTTTCGTTATAAATAGGACTTAGTTTTTTAACCACGAGTTTCATTAGATTAATTCTATGCTAGCCGCCCACCAAGAAATAAGTTTTACATTATTTATAGAAGGAAAAGTTTGAGTAGGATTTCAGTGTGTAAGATTCTAACACTATTACTTAATTTCTATCGGCAACGTCTTACTAACATTTTGCTGACGTCGAGTGTGAGGCCATTTGGTGCAACTTTAAAAAGATATGCTTGATTATTACGCCTTCTGTCAATGACAAAAAAGGGTATATTGACTTGTAAAATTAATTATATCTGCCAAAACATCCGAAATCTTTTTTTTATCAAGTTCTCCCGTTGAAAAACGATCGGCATGGCACGCTCTAACTATTGTTTCATGAAAAATTCAACCTTAAAAAGCTACTTACAATTCAGAAAGCAAGAAATTTTTTAGTGATTACTAATAATGGTGTAAAGGCCCATTTTTTAGAAAATAATAAAGTTGAAACGTTTTTGGAAAATGAAAGCTCAATAAAAGTTATAAGGCGGGAAATATACAGGCAACTTTAAAAAGATACTAATCTTTTCTATGTATAATTCCCGGTGAAAAATAGTTTTAAATTTCGAATCAACATATTTTGTATTAAGATTAATTATACAAACTCTATTTTTCTTTTTTCTCAACAAAATAAAATATCCCACCTGAGTAAACAACTTTCACCACTTTCTTTTGCTAAAAAATCATCCATGATTTTTATTTTAAACGCAGAATATTGATTTCTTTAAATATTCTATCCCAAATTAAAAAATCTTCCGCTAGACAATGCGCAAGTAATACGGCGTTCATGCTGGAAAAATTTTAAATGAGGGGTTACTTATGGGACATCGCAACACAATCACTAACCTCTTTGCCAATGTTATTAATCTCTTAGTTTACGTTAGAGTACGGGAAAACAGGTGTATGACTATAGAAAAAGATCATTAAAATTTTTCCCCATCCTACCAAGGCCAAGGACAATAAAAAGTAAAAATTTCTGAGAAATATGTTATTGTCTATTTTCATAGTCAAATTTTGTTATATCAGTAATTAGTTATTACATTTAAGATTCGACATGTATAAATTTATTGGAATTTAGTGTTTCAAATTATATGATAGAGTAAAAAACCTTGATCATTGCACTGCTGTGTTTTATAATACTGAAAGCATTAAAGAGAATCATGACCTTGCAAGCAACCCAACGGGAAGGTTAAAATACACAATCTATAATTAACTGTCCAGTTTTAGGTTTCTGGTTTTATTAATATAATAAGAGAGAGGGGAATAACTTTCCTATATCCTATTATAGGGCCATAGGATCTTAATTTGCCTCCCTACCAGTCACTTAATATGTACACATTTTTATCGCAGATCCGCGTCTACCATTCTTTCAAAGAATATAGAGGAAGTACTTAATTTCCCAGGTAGTCGCCTAAATTATAAAAATACATACCATGCCTTGGCCTGACGGTGACACTTCTTACGTACTGGGGATTAGTTCTCGAAAGAAAAAATAACTCTGGTTTAGTAAAAGGGCAATATATCCGTAAAACATAAAAATATATTTTTCAAAAAGTTAATTACGAGATAATTTTTATGCACGCCGGCTTCTTCTTCTGCGAGGCCTTTAAGCGTATAAAGATGATTCGAGATATAGTAAAATCAATGATAATGTCGACTTTTTGGTAAAGCTGAACGAAAAAAATATTAGCATGCTGTTAACAGGATAGACAAAAAAATAGCAACAAATGGCCAAAAAAAGTACATTACAGATACGTATTAAAATTTTTAATGATATGTTTCTATGGAAAATTATAATATGACGAGTTCAGATTGAAAATAGTATAAAAGAAACCACTTGGGATTTTTTTTTAAATATGTTCGAGAATGATATTGAGCAAATCTGTGAATCTCTCTCGAATATTTTTTCGCCAATTCTATCAAATAAGTTGAAGATGGCTTTCATTAAAGGAATCAAAGTATTTAATTATATATTTATCAATAAAGGAGGGAGATTTTACAAATACGGATAAATTAAAGCTATCCTCTGAAACATTTTTTCAATGTTTTATTAATTTGTTGAGAACTAAATTTGCGATGGAAGTATCCGATTTATTAGAGAAAAAAGAATTTTTTGAAAATCTTTATGCAAACAAAACAAATGATGAGTTTTTTCCTGAATGCCAGGAAATTTCTAATAAATGTAGCAATGGCTCATCTCCTGAAATTGGCAAGATAAATAGAAAGAAAAACGCACTTCCTTCTATCAAAGTCATAAATAAAATAAAAGATAAAGCTAAACAGTTTCGTCCAATGTTTATTACTGTTAAAACATATTTCATGCGTTACAGGAAAAAAATAGTGGGAAGTGATTCGGATTCGAGTGGAAATTTATCAGAAAATGATGAAAATTGTTTGAGACAAGAAACATGTCATGTTTTAACGGATTTTTTGATCATTGATAAAAAAATTGAATGGAGGTACTGCTCTGTACAAATTCGAAAACAATATCCGGACCATTTGTTGAAGATTTGTTTCCCCCAAGATGTAAATTTATTAAATTATTTTTTTAGCTGAAAACTTTAAAATTTTCCATATTCTTACATAAAATAAAAGAAATCAGACAGACTACCAAATACGAATCTGGCACTGATTCTGTCGTAGTTATACAATTGTTTTCGGGCAAGGAAATTTTTATAGGGTTTGGCTCATTTGAAGATCTTAAATTATGGATGCTTTTCATAAAAGATTAGAAAGAAGACGAAGAATCTTGAATGTTTTTGTTTGATACACATTTAAAAAAATATATATTTTCTGTTTTCCCCTTCGTCTCACACCAATATTTACATAAACTAAGCTATAAACCCTTAAGAGCTTAATGGGGAGTTAAATTCAGGATGATATTAAAGACCGTTGGTCGTATTCAGAGGTGTATTAAGGTAACAGTTGAGTTTTTATTAAAAACACTCGTACATTTTATAAAACTATTCTTCAATGATCGTAGTGGTTATAAGGAAAAGACGCCTGGGGAAGAGAATAGAAACGCTTAAAGATATAAAAAATTATGCTCAGAATCGAGAATTAATATTCGAGGACCCACACAGCGTTTTCTTAGAATGAAGAAAAAGGGGAAGATTATAAACGAATAATACAAAATAAGTTTATAACCTTTAAAAATGCTGCTAAGTTGGGATGAGCGTTTGAAAAATTTTCAGTGAGTCTCCTGAGATATCGTTCCACGCTATTAATCGTCCTTCCAGCAAATGCAAGATCGTTGAAAACACTTCTTATATTCCAGAGTGGGAGGCCGTAATTTTTTATCCACTTTTTTTCAAAATATGTCCAAAATTTATTAATGTTAGGATCCTCAACTATTTGATTCTTAATATATTCGATAACAGTGTTGATATCTTCTTGCTTTATCATAGTAAGCAACTCAGAATTAACTAAAATAGTTTCGATATTCTGGGGCACTATATTATATTTAATTAGCTTTCTTCTAAGAGCCTGTTTGAAATGGAAATAACATCTTATAATTTTTCTTTCTGGGAATTCATAATTAATTGCTTCAATCAATCCTTTCTCAAAGTCTGTAGTTGGTTATGTATTTTGGCATCCATTTAATCTCTAATAAAAATATCATGTCGTGAAGGACGACCGAGTATAGATGCTCACGTTTGCCTGTCATTAACCCGTAAGCACATGACACGAATGTTTGTGTACCTAGATGAAATGTCATGATGACAAGGCATTGTGAAAAACCTTTGAGTGTAGATCTGAAGGTGGCATCAATAAAAAAATGAGAGTTGTATCTCAGCAAACCAAGTGTTTCATTTGTAGCCCATATCATTGCATAGCATGCTGGGGGACTTGTTACACCTTTTATGCTACTAAGATCTTGAGTTTTCCGGATCTCTCGAATTTTTGAGAATATTTTATTCTTCGATGGAATATTATATGGATGGATATTCTTGAAACTTATCTCGCAAAACAATTAATAATTCTTGATATAACGCATTTGGATATAGATAAACTTTTGAAGCTTTTTCATTAATAAATTTATCCAAAAAATCATTTGGTGAGGTTTCAAGTTGGGGGATATCTTCCTTTTTCTGATCTCATTTGTTTGCAGGAATGATTGCCCTTAGTTGTGATAAAATTATTTTTCACGACGAGTCTTGCATTACACTTATCTGTTAAAGATCTGCTACACCTGTAATAAATAGTGTCGCCATTTTTATTGTTTTTATGGCAAGAAAAACCACTGTAGATAATGTTGGAACGCATTATTTAAACTCGTGCATGCGTATTGCATTTTAGTGTAATTTCGACTAACTTTACATACTATCCGCCACATAATATCTTTTAAATGTATCTGTAACTGTTTGGCCCATTAGCTGTATGAGACATGTAGTATGTGGGGGAAGAAACACAACATTTATTTCTGGGCATAAATTCTGCAAACTTTTCGGAGGCCTGGGAGTCTTGCCCAATATTAATAATGCTTTAAAAGGTAGATTATTCTTATTACAATACTTTTTGACTGCTGGAACGAAAGGATGAATAAGCCAATCTTCGAAAATTAATGTTATAACCCACGCTTTTTTATTTGATTTCCAAATAACCGGAAGCAATTTCGTATCCTATTCTTTTAATCTTGTAAAATTTCTAAATTCAAAAATTAGCATTAGCTTTAATTTAAAATCGCCAGCTAAATTTCCGTCTAAAAGCAATGCCAAACGACTTTTGGAAGGTTTATGTCCAGATGCAGATGATTCCTCCCTCGATAACAACGTACGGTTTGGCATTTTTTCCCTAAAAACCCTGTCTCGTCTACATTAAATATTTGACAAGAAGAAAAATTTGCATCTTCAATTATTTTAGCCAATGAAGTGATAAAACATTTGCTGCACCTCTATCTGCATCTGCTGCTTCTCCGGTGAATTTGATATTATGCAAAGAATTTCTGATTTTAAATTTGTCGAACCAACCATTACCTGCTTGAAATTGAAGGGTAGAATTTTCATTTAATTCAGCTGTTCAATCTAGATGCAAACTAAGAGCCCTGCTTGAATAATTGAAATGCCCAGAGGGATATCTTTTGGATTTTGATCTTCAATCCATGATCCCCGCGAGCCAATTCCCTTTTGGTACAACGACCCTAGAGGGAAAAGATTGGCGTGACGTCTAGTGGGATAGACCCTTACACTACCTCTGAATCTGATCAGTGATGCCTACCTGGCGTCTGCATCGGGGCAGACGGAGGACAGTGAACCCCCTATCGAAAGAGATCAGTAAGATCTTACACATCCAGGCCGAGTAAAAAAAAAATCTTCAATCCATGATAATAACGATCTCTCCATCTTCTCTATCACTATGCTGTGTCTTTTCGAAACAATCTTTGAAGATATTTTTCTACAATTTTAAACGTATTCTTTGATTTTAATCATTTTGTAAACAGGATCATTTTGTACAAAGGGTTGATCGAAGCAGAAGATGTGCGGTTTTTATTTGTATTCTAAGAAGTTGGTGGGTTCTTGACCCACTTTTTTCAACACTGCACTGTTTCTCCCCAATGTTTATGAATTTATAAGAGCGTAATCTTTTTTAATGTTTACATCAACGGAACAAATATATAAATACACACACTGGTAAGATCTTAACTTTAAATGTGTTCTTAACCTCCCGAATGTGTACGAATGGGTCATGTAAATTATTTGATTCGATCGCGTGAAATGGGAGTAATTCCATTTTCACATCGGTTGATGTCAGGCGACAACAAACACCACTTCAGAAAAAGACATCAGAAGTGTATAGAATTGCACGGAATCAGGTTTGCCATTTATAAAGAAAATTTTTATTTTTGTCAAATGTACGAAATAGAAAATTATACGAAACTCAAGGTGCGCCTGTATTTAAATTTTTTTTTAAATGTATCTCTAATGTAAAATGATTTCTAGAGTTTTTCCTTTGACTTCTCACGTGTTTAGATTTAGTTCATATAGTTTAGCTAATTTTTATTTTTAGATCAAAGTTCAAAATTGTCTCAATATCGAGGACAGGGCATATCGGTAAGGCTTTCGCAAAATGAGCGAATGACCGTATATTTGATTTCCACTTATGCTGCTATTTTTAGAACTCAATTAATAGACATAGCTCTTAAGAAACAAGTCTGATGTGCACAGAATAGGCTGGAAGAAGTACAGAAAAATAAAATTAGTTGACGAAGGAGGAAGAATAAAATTTTTAATTTGGTTTTATTATCAAGCCAGCGTGTGCATTTATCTGGTCTCTAATCTTGCAAGGTCATTTTTTTCTAAAAACACCTAAAATATTTTAACTAAGTCATTTTAAAAATATTTGTATCCTTCGTTAGCACTCTTGTAATATGTTGAAATTATTTGACATTTTAGCATCCGCCTT
>SGJC01000225.1:0-19432 GCA_009887335.1 Henneguya salminicola | reverse complement strand
GACGAGTCATGACTACCTTCTTCTATATCTCCGATCTTCACAAGTTCTTTTTATTAGGTGAACCATGATCAAATCCCAAAAACTTCCAATAATTCTTCTATTGATATTATATGACGAGGAGCGAAGCGACCCAAGTAAAAAAAATCAATGAAGTGGAACTTGAATCAAGACGGCCGCGACCGCGGGCAAAAATAACCTAGTATCATTTTATCTGAGCTCGAATTTCTAGAACAAACCATACTAGAGTGGCCATAACTAATTTAGTCAGCCATAAGTTATTTACATCAGTAAAATATCAAAATACTACATATCGTCAGACATTTTATTTTTGAAAATACATTTTTTATAATCTTACCAAATATATAACAAAGGCGAAGAAAAGTATCAAATTACACTTCTTGAAAAGAAACAATATCTCAAATATACAAAAGGACCGACCGTGAAATTTATAAGTGTTCTGGTTAATAATTATTTTTTTCAATTTAGGATCGGTCCGTTTTCCTAATATGACTTCTCATTTTTTTTTGAATTATGCGCCTTTGTGTATTATATTAAACCACATGGATGTTAAATCTAGACATGAGATAAAAATTCTGACTGATTTTGAAAGAATTGATATTAGATTAAAAAAATTTTTTAAACTAAAATATCTCTACATTTAGTGTTAATTAAAATAGGCATAGTATCAAGGTAGAATAGGACCTCTTCTACATATTTTATGAACATGCGCAAACATATAATGTTTCAAACAAACCAAGGACTTCGCCAAATTTTCTAAAAATAGATGAGAACATCGTTATAAATAAAAATATTGGGAATATGATTATGTTTTACAAAATAGAAATATTATAAGAAAGAAACTAGTATATAGGGCGCGCATGCTCATAAAAAAATGGAGGGAGGGGTTCTATTATATCATTCAGCCTAGGCATATACTGAAGGGATCCCTACTGAAGAAAATACGATAAAATGACGTGAAAAGTTTGATCAGGAACAAAAACTAATATAACAAAAACGCCAAGTTTTTTGTGGAAACAACCAACACTACTACCCATAATGTCTTGAGAGGGGTGCATATTCGGTAATTAGCTAAAACCAACTGGAAAATTATAAATTTTATTATAAAGAGGCCAGCAAAAATTTATACAATATATTGATTAAAAAAATCAGACACGTTACCTGACCATTTTAGCATTTTATTTAAAACGTTTAATTCTTTGTTCTTGGTTCAATTGAACCGAAAATCTAGTTAAAAACTGTGATATTTTAAAAATTGGAGACAGACGTGATACAAGCTAAAATAAGGATGTGTTATATAGCGAATACACATCATGTTACTGAATGCTAAAAATATATAAAAATGAATTTTTAATTTTTAAACTCAAACAGTTCTTCACTTACTGGGATATCATCTTGTTAAATTTTCTTAAACATAAAGTTACACATTTGTTAGCAATAATTATAAATGTAATACTTGCTCGAAATATTAGACATTCAGATGAATGTAGTGTATTTTTTTTTTAATCATAATGCCTTTGGATTTCTATAAAATATATTCTTACATATCTCTAATTTTTAAAAATTATTAAGCATGCCAAGATGCAGCATTTTAATCAGTTGGGCTGAACAAAAGAAATAATTAAGATGCGCAAACGTCATATTAATGGAGTTAAAAAAGAATATTTATAAATTTACATTACCGTGACAGGCTTTCGCGCATTTTTTTAAATTTAATTATAGAACAATAGTACCCCCCCCCCCTCCATTTTTTTATGAACATGCGCATGTTATTAGTATTTTCTTTCTTATAATATTTCTATTTCGTAAAATATAATCCTATTCCCAATATGTTTATTTATAACGTTATTCTCATTTATTTTTAGAAAATTTGGCTTAGTTCTTGGCGCCTTGGAAACATCAGATGGCTGCGAATCTCATAAAAGATGTAAGAGAGCCCTATTCTATCTTTTATCCGCACTATACATTGCTTATCCAAATGTTATTTCTATTTTCTTTCTGAACTTTAGATAGCACCTTAATTTAAAATGAGTTGCACTTTTGTGATGATATAAGTATGATTTATTTTAGACCATTCAAAACTCACCAAAAAATCTAGACATTTTTGTCATCATAGGCGAACACGTTGTTTTTTTTCCAAAAAAAAAGACCTGTAATTATTTAAATGTTTGCCATAATCAAAACTCTATCATCAATTTAAGTAAGGGTTGACCTGCGCATAGCGAAGTGTAATTGAAAAGAAAAAACGGTTTACAATTAAATTAGTGTATTATTTTATTAAATTTTTCATTTCACACGATGGCGTATACACCAAGATTTTAAAATTAGGAGGACACAAAAAATAATTTAAAATTAAAAAAATCTTTAGATTATGATGTGATCAATAGATTATTTGATATTTCAAATGGTTCATCAGATATTTTTTGTATTTGATTGAACGGAAATATACTCACTCAAGTCTATTTGAAAAAGACCTTAATGATGTATTATTTAACTTTATTCAGCTGGTAGGTAGGAATTACTTCACAAAATTAGCAGTAATATGAAGGTATTTCTAAATTTAATTTCTCAATCCAAGCCCTATTCATAGGGCATTCGATGTGAACCATACGTTAGGTCAGAAAAAACGTTAATTCACGTCATATTTTTTGGGTATTAAATAAATTTGAAAATGAATATTTGTTCAAAAGTCTATTTTAGGTGATTATTCGCCTATTTTTGTACCAATTTGTTACTTTGAAACATGTTGAACAAAATCAAACATATCGACTTTATTTTTGATCCGTGGTATGATTTCATAATATGTAAGGTTAAATCATATTGCTGGTCATCCCCTTCACTTTTACCAAATGCACATTGAAGAGAAAAATACTATTTTTATTTATCGTTAATTGTGGAAACAAACATTGGTGCAATCATCCAAGGGGCTAATACTATGAATGATAAAGCAATTATTATATTTTAACGATAAGGGTTGAAAAGTTCAATACTAATTGCATTGATCCTATTTAAATTAGAAGACCTCATCAGATTCAATGTGAAAATAAACAAAATATCGAGTAATAGTTTGTTCGATATGAAAACCCGAATACACTCGGCTATATTTTTATGTAGTCAAGAAAAAAAAAATATTTTGATAAAATATCTTCTATAATCTTTCAAAACACCTTCGACTGTTTGTATATATCCAGAATACTCCCCATAAAATATTGAAAAAAAACAGAAATGTCGAATTCTTTAGAATTTCATTTTTTTAACAAATGTCAACGTGGGCAGGTTCTCAATGCACTCGATTATTAGGTAAAGTTCATTCTCGTCTCTTACACATCTCGCGCTGATAAAAATAATAGTTTTTTAAATAAATCATCATATTTTTTAATAAACTCATAATTGAAAAAGTTAAAATAAATAATCTATTCAAATATAAATCCCTGCACGCAAAGCATGAAAAAAAATGCAGAAATCGGTTAAGTGTTTTGCTACCATTCAAACTTCGCCGAGGGGTCATTAAGAAGATATTCAACGATATTTCTTTCTTCATCGAGAAAATTTGTCCTACTCCTACGAGCAATTTGGTGTTTAAGAGCATTCCATGATCATTCAATTGAATTGGTGGAAATATAATTACTGGATCTCTAAATGTAATGCAATATTTTACCATTTGATGTGTATTATAATAATCTAGGTTGTAATAATTGCAAAAGCAATCGGTAATAACGATCGAACCTGGAAGCTCATGAGAACATATAATTGGTTTTAAAATAGCTTCTGTTCTATCTGGAATCTCTTCCAAGAGGAATTTTCGTTCTGGAGTTCTTTTTACTTTCTCTAAAACGAATGCACCTTTACCTGGATGGCCTCAAAGTTATTTATTTTTTACAGGTTTTAGACTCATTGATTTCGACCGTGATTCAAAGTCTTCAGATGTGTAGATCGATAAAATATAAACTATTACCTACTAGTGTTTTTAAAGATTTTTTTATATTCTGACACAGTATTTTTGGAGTATCCTGTGAATGTAATCCTTTTTTTGTTTTTTGATTTATCAACCAAAAATATCCCAACATCAAAATTTCATTGAAGGGAATTTAAAATTTATAAAGAAGGATTCATTATTAATAGGATGGCTAAACGTACAGTTTTTACTTGAGCACCTCCAATTTTTAGTTTGTATGGGAAGATTTGTATTCCCCCATTTTTCAGACATGTGGTGGTACCAGGATATTCTTTTAATGCAAAATATTGAATTGCATTTTCTGCTGAAATAAAAAGTTGTAAATAATGTGAAATTTGATCAATTATTTTTTTTTATATTTTACAAAATAAGAAATTCTCAAATGATCCAAGTAGTTAAAATAAATAAATTTCATCGCTAAAATATTTTGAAAATTAAATTATTAAAGATGTTTAAAATATTTCGTTAGATTTTGGCCATTATTGTCGCCGCCCGATGCGGCGGAGTAGCATGATATTGAACCAGATAAATCAATGTAAAATAATTAAACCATTATTTCACATTTGATAGGATTTATCTAAATTTTGTTTGAATATTAATTATATTTATTTCATTAAAACGATGTAATTGAACTGCGCATGTAATATATTCCAATTCTGCATCAACTCTTTGAAGGCACATATATTTTTGCTTTGCGGTGTATTCAAGCTTCTAAAATGTATTTTTTCACATCTCATAACTTCTTTTGTTTTTATTACTAGTTACTTTTGTTCGAAAATTATATTATTTTTTACGTTTTTTACAGTTATTTCTACAAGAATATTGATTCAATACCATTTTGTTGTGAATTATTTAATTATTTTATACATGTTGGTACTTTTCTCCCTTACTACGTAAAAAAGTGAAGTAGTATTTCGAAATTAAACAAATTTACATCGATCCGTCCTTCTTCAAATTGTGTTGTGTCGAATTTCTGGGTTTTCCTACTCACATGATATAATTGATTATTTAATAATTATTCGTTTTTAAGAAAGTGTTATTTTTTAATCGTTCCCTTTCCACGGGTTGCGCAGGCTCAAATTTTGACCAATAAGAAACCGACAAGTGGCAATACCGCTTGTGTTTGCACGGCTGTTTATCGTTTAATTGTTATATTGCACCCAACATATATTATATAAATGGTGTTATCATTTTTAATATTTTTATTGATTAAATCTGGTACTACAATAAGTTAATTAAACATAGGAAGTTCTCAAGCTACAATGGGCATCGATCTCGGTGGAAATTTCATTAAAGTCTCAGTTGTTACAGTTTTAGTTTTTTTTTAATTTTTAGGTTAGCAAGCCTATTGAAACGGTTGTTGATAGGTTATATACTAGTCTCTTAGTCAAGGGATTCCAATAGAAAAACATATTCTGCTATAGGCTTCAAAGATGGCTATCTAGTTTTTGCGGAAGCTGCTAAAAGTCTTGTAAGACGCTATTGTTTTTATTAAGTATAATCGCCACCCCGATTGTGTGGTTAGAAATCCAGAGTTGCTTTTGGGTAGAAAATACGATGATTCTTCTATAGTAACATATAGAAAAAAGTTTTTAAATTTATTATTAATCCAGCAATCCTTTTTTGAATTTAACGAAAAATGAAATGACTGGTAGTTATGTCTTTGATTTTATTTAGGTGGAATCATAATAAATTTTAATAAGTTTATTCCGGTTGATATATTTTAGATTTAATCTCACTTTTACACCAGTTGAATTATTTTCAATTTTATTAAATGAAATTCGCAGTTATACTTCAGCTTTTTCATCCTATGATATTTCTGATTCATTAATTTCTGTTAGCCCGACTGTTGACGAAGCATTCTCACAAGCCATTAAATCGTAACGATTAAATTACAAAAATATAGTTCTGCGAAAATTTCCGATCTAAATCTCATGGAAATAACCGATAATTCACGAACGAGTTTGTTCTTTTGTTTCTAAAAAAAAGTCGCAACTCAATTTGTAATAACACGCAAGCGCTTTCTCACAGATACTTTTACAGTAAGAATAATGTTGTTAAAGCGATAGAATGTTATGTTTGTTGACATAGGTGCCTTTAATGTTCTTGTAACTATTGCACGTAAGAACTAAATTATATTTTTTTTTCAAGGCGTTGGTTTAGAAGCTAGTAGGAAAAAAAATACAACAATTGGATCGTATAACATCACTGGCATTGGGTAAATTGCGCACAATCGAAAATTAGTTATAACCATATTGGGGCTTCAGATTTTGACACCTGTATTTGCGATTATCTAATTACTGAGTTCAAAGTAACTCAGTATGATATAATATAATAAGTTGAAACATAAAATAGATATTGATCTCCATAAAAATCATAAAACGGTTTCTAAATTTATGGATCAAGCTGTATACGCTAAGCATATTTTAACATCCAATAAAGAGGCTATAGTAACAGTTGAAGAAGCCTATGATTATATAACCTTCCAAACACATTTAGATAGGAGATTGTTAGACGATCGATGTGGGTATGTTATGGCCAAAATTGGGGATGCTGTTGATAGGGCTTTTAAATCATCAAAATTAGTTATATAAAATTTGTTATATCTCTAGAAAGCTGAAAATCTTAGTGAGGTGATTATAATGGGTGGTGGTTCCCTTATACCCACAGTACAAAGTACTATTCAATTAAAAACAAAGTTATTATTTTTGTTAAATAAATTAGTCAAAGTCCAAGTCGTGTTTTGAATACAGATGAATCAAATGCTGCTGGTGCCTCTATTTTGGCTGCTAAAATTCATAAACTTTTTAATGTAGCAGAATTTAAATCCCCTGCCTATATCTATTATCCTATTGAAGTATAAATTTGATATAACTATAATTAGATTGAATATGATGTGAAAATTGTAAACAACAACAATGAAGAAGAAATTAGACATCATAAAGAGCTTTTGTACCCATTTTTAGCACGACAAACTGCTAAAAAAGTACTGACAATATCACATGTTGTGGATGATTTTACTATCCGAGTCCGAAATGCTCAATTTCCCGATCATCTTAACATAGAAGAAAATAATCAACGTGATATAATGGATGTTCATATAAATGGAGTGAAAGAGGCTATATCAAACAATTCAATCCATATACCTAAACATTTATCAATTCATTTTTGTGTTGATTCTTATCGATTGTTAAATATTAATAAAGTTGAATATTTATTTGAAAACAATCAAACAAAAGGTTTATTTAATAAAATGGGGCAAGTTGTTATGAATTTGTTTAGCAGAAATCCTAATAATTCAAATACTGAACAACCTTTAGAAACATCAAAAAATAATTCAGCCAATGAAGAAGATATCGATAAAAATATAACTATTGAGAATGTTAAAAATGAAACTAATCCAAAATATGAAGATGAACATCCTAAAATTGAAAATATTACAATTGGTGTTAATTTTACAATAGATATTTTATATTTGAAACCACCTTCAGATGAAGAAAATTCTGAATCTTTATCCAAGTATAAAATAATAAGAATTATAATTTAAATAGATTATCGAAATTGTATTATAAAGAAAGAATTAAACAAGAAGATACCAAAGCTAGAAATGATTTAGAGAATGCTATTTTTGAAACAGAAAAAACTATCACACTTGGAGAAATCAAACATTATTTTACTGAAGAAGAATACAATAATATGATATCAGTAACTCAACATACTAAAGAATGGTTTGAAATAGAAGGATATTCACAAAATTCAACTATTTGTAAATTAAGACTATCCGATATCAAATCAGCTCTTTCTCCTGGTTTAACGCGAATAAAAGATAGACAGGAAACTGAACGAGACACACATAATTTATTGGAATTAATTAATAAAACTCAACAACTAGTAATCAACACATATGAAAGATCTGAATTACAACAAATTTTAAATCAAACACAAGGATTGCAACTTCTAACCATGTCGTATAATACACAAAAATGGTTAAGCGATAAATTAGAAGAGCAAAAATTATTACTTCCTACCGATAAACCAGTTCTAACATCAAGTCAAATTCGTAAAAAAATAAAAGAATTAGACCAATCTGGAGAATCGTATTATAAAACCGTTCAGGATACACTAAATATTTTAGCGAACTTGATGAAAACGAAAACCGCGAGTAATGCAGATCTAAATAAAACTAAAACTAATGAAATTTCAGATAATTCAACAACTGAAGATAATTCCAAGGAGACAGCTAAAAATATAACCCAAGAGGATTTAAAAACTGAACTTTAATTTTAATATATTTATAACTAATGAACAATTTATTATTCTATAACTAATTATTAATATTGTGCTGTAATAATCCATAAACAAATGCAGTGGATATATCAATTAGATGTACACTGTCATTTCCTTTAAATTTATGTTTTTCTTTTATTTTGTCAACCAACACTCTTTTTATTGAAACAATACAGGCTTGCTCAAATTTCTTCCACGTCATACTGATAATGTATTCATACGGTATATGTAATTTTTCTAATGATTCTTTTATCTCATAAGTATTAAGATGATCTTCTAATATGATAACATTAAGACGTCTTTATTGTATAAATAAAATAATATACTTCTGGCTGTCCTCACAAATAATATTAAAAATCAATGGCGGTTCATGGTCAAATTCGTAAATTTCCTTATTGTCATGAGGGATATTATCTTCGATTTCTTTAAATATAGGTACATCGGATAAAGACTCATAAACCCAGCGTTTCTATAGTTAATAATGGCAATGAATGAAACAGAAGTATATGATGGATCTTTCAAATCGATAGGTAATTGACGATTATCAATAAGGTATTCTAAAATATTTTTTAATTCAAAAACTAACCATACATAAAAGATTCCAAAGGTTTTTTTTTGTTAACGAAAAAACCCGAACATTTTCCTTTTATAACGTTATCTACGATTGCTCCATACATAATCATCATACGAACAATTTTCACATTTCCTATTTGATAAGATAATTCGAAAGGTGTTTTGTAATAAATATTGTTAGATGGCCCCGGTAAGTTGCAATCAGCGCCTAATTTTAAGAGATGCTCAATAAGTGATTCCTTATTGCGCGAAACGGCTTCATGAAGAACAGTCCAACCGTTTGAATTGTATTCATTAATGTCAGCCCCCCTACTAATACAAAAATTAATCAAATGGCGGGATTTAAAGTTTTGTCGGATGATTGATAATAATATTAATTTTTTATCATGGTCTTTTATTAATTTAACGTTACGCAATTCTAAAATTACCAAATTTAATAACCTTGTAAATATAAATATTCTGTGTTTGTAAGTTTTGTATTTGTTTTATCGAAAATTTGAATATTTTGACTCAAATTTGCAGATTCTTTCAATGGTATTGAATAAGATCTAATTTGCGTCTCTTTAAGAGGTTTTTCAACCAAAATTGTTTTAAGTTGCTGATTTATAAATGCTGGCGTATTTTTTTTATTTATTTGATCACAATCGTCACTTTTAGGGGAATTTTGTTGATGCAATTTTTTTTTATCTAAGTTATTAGTTGATCGTTTATTGTTAGGTAACGGACAGTAATAACTATATTCCAGTTTTTCTTCATCTTAAAAATTCTAAATCAGCTACATACCGTTTATAAGAAGCGTGCTGTTTCTTGTTCTAGAAGGTAATATCAAAGGAACAAAATCCTAAAAATATGAGGTTGAAACATTTTAACTATACAAATTTGATCAATATATGTTCATGTTATTCGAGTAAAATATACAATATTTTTGTAATAAGGTGATACAAATTGTTTCTTAAGAGCATTTGATTAAAATTGACTAAAATAAGCAGAAATCTATTTATGATAATAACACCATGTTTGAAATTGAGAATTGGATTTTTAAAAATTGTAAAATCTTAAAATATATGTGGGGAAAATAATGTTAAGTGATGTTAAAAAATCATAAATTTGCAATTACTATCCTCGCAAAATTTATAATTTTAGTCAAACAATGTGTATATATGTAAGCATTCGGTCTTCGTTTTATGCGTGGAATATGCCCCACATTCGTCTCAAAAAAAACCACCCTCAAAAAATAACAGAAAATATATGCATTAAATGGATTTCTTATAAATTCCCCCGCTACTTTAAGATCTGAGTACGCGAGCAGATTAATACCAAGTATGAATACTAATAATTGAACATATGGGATATAATTACTTAGAAATACATTTATAAAGTAATAATCAATTGGGAGAAGGTACAAATAGTTGAGAATATTATGTTAATACATATAAAACTAGGTTGTAATATTTAGGTGAAGATAAGATATAAGATTTATGTTGCAAAGCTATTAAATATTTTTGTTTCTATATCAAATAAAATATCATAAAAAAATGCCGATTGGGGAAAAATAAAGCAGATGGACTAAATTTGTCTTTTCGAATGAACTGAATTTCTCATATTAGAGAAAAGTTATAACACTTTTAACACGAGAAAAATTACTATTGCTAAATTTAAATGAGTGAAAATCAATAGGAGATGACGGCTTATTTTTTTGAGTATCATGTTCAAAATTGTAAACTCAAGTTAAAGTTGAAATAATAAAGAAATAAAAGGAATAACAACGTTGTTGAGAATAAACCAATTCCTTACAAACATACTGTAAAACTCGAAGAACCAAAAGGATTCTAAAAAATATAAGCTCATGCTTGTTATAATCTTGGTATTACACGAAATAAGATTGACAATGGGAAATACATTAATTTATCAGAATCATGTCTATTTTTTCTATCAATAATTTCGCATACAGTAAGACCTCTCAAGCATATGAAAAACGTAGAAAAAATTTTTAAATGACGATCCCCACAGGAGACTTGACATGCATTATATGTATAATAAAACACGTTTTTTCAATATTTTTGCATGTAAATCATTTTTGATCTTTAAAAAGTCACATATTATTTAATTTAAAAATAATATATATTTTTTTGAGGGACAAACAACATCCAAGGTAATTGCTGCCTTGTTTAAGAAGTGTTAGAAAAATTAATAAAATGTTTAAAATTAATAAATGTGTTATTGTGTCCTTTTTTTTTTATCTTTTTTATTTATATGATGATTTTAAGATTTGGTCAATCATGCAAATAAAATAAATGTGATTCAATTTATTTAAGCAAAATATGCTTTATTACATTAATTATACTGGAAATATATTTCTTTAATAATTAATGATGATTCTCCTTTGATTTTATAGCCTCAGATGGATAAATAATGAACAAGAAAGGAGGTGAAAAAGAGGGGGTTTTTTTTTTGTTAAAGGTTGAAATAATTTTCAAAAAAATAATTTTTAATTTAAATACTATAAAATTTGTAATAAAACGCTGGATTTAGACTTAAGAAAAATCAGAACCAATTTTACGGGTAAAAATGAAAATCATGGGATTCAAGTTTTAGTGCCCATTAATACAAAAGAATTTTGTGTTAAAAGTGCATTATATCTACACGTTTCATATCTCCCAATGAAACAAAATGTACAATAAAATAAATAAAATTATGTCAAGCAATTGAAGGACAATACAAGTTTGACTTTAAAAAATAATAACAGAAGATAAATAAAGGCAATTCGATTTGAGTCTAAAGGAACATTTTGATATGGTTTATTTGACAGGTAATTGAATCGTAGAAAAAAAGAAGATAAAAGATAAAATAAAAAGTGTTTGCCGAAATAACGTAAATCAGGATTTCATGGTAATAATTGAATCAAATGATTTTTCTATATTCTTCATTTCTGGATCTAGTGAATATAAATTTATCAAATCCCATCAGCAATAAGAAGACTTTGTGTTATTTCATGAATTGAAGCAATGGCTTTATTAGAAGGGGAAAAAATATTGGAATATTTATATAAACAGATAGATTATTTTCAAATGTGAATAATAATTAAAAAATTTCCTTACAAAATTTTATTCATAAAGACTAAATTCTTAATCATTTGGGCGGTTAGATAAAAGGAAAAGAATAATCTGTTAAAAAAAAATGAAAATTTACAAAAAAAATTAAACCTAATCATTAATTATAATATATTGGATTTCGTTACAACACCAATTAATATGATACCAAATAATTCAGTCAACTGTAAAAGAATATTTTACTTTTGATAAAAAGGACAATTTATCTAAAAATTGGCTTAATTGACATAAGAAACCAACATGGTTTACGAGGCAATGCAATTTAGGCGGGAAAGAATAGCGAAAAAAAGGTGAAGTTAAACACTTATTTTTAAGTATTTTTTGTAATGTGATACTTCAGATATTTATAAGCTCAATAATTTTTTAATCTGATATATTTCTTAGAGTTTTTCTAGTATTCTTAAATCCATCCCAGGAGATAGAAATAATTTTCGCTCAAAAATAATCAGAACTATCACCAAAAGAATAAAACGTAGCATTGCGAATTTTGTAAAAATGAAATATTTATTCTTTGAATTTAAAAGAAAAGAATGATTGTAAAGAATGTTTGTATCGATTTAAAAAGTAAAAGGGTATTTATTTTAAATACTTTTTAATAATATTATAAATTAAATATTAATAGGGTATTTTCAAAAGTCAAATTTTTATAATTCAGGTAATATACACAGAAGGGAAATCTGATAACTTTGTATTTAAAAGATTTAAATTTTGCTTTAAAACAACGATTTATTCTATATCTTGATTCCAATAGAATTTATGATTGTGTAGAAATAAAAAAAGGGATTTTAAAGACACAAAAAATGACGTAAAAGTAAATTAAAAAAAGGCGGGAATATAAAAGTTAAACGTTAGGTTATTGCCCCATTGTTATACCAAGAATAGTCTCATTGTTTAAAATCACGAAGTATGTGACTTTTTGAAAAAAATATTTTTGTAACAAAATAAAAAACTTGTATATATTTAATTGATAAATGCTTACTTTAAATGTAGATTTGTTTTTTTTCTTAATTTTGCTATCATTTTGTTCTATAAAATTAAATTATGAGTTAAACCAGTTTGCGAAGTTGAAGAGGATAAATTAAGAGCACGGGGCGTAGAAGTTTCAAAAACATGCTTATCACTCTTTAAATTAATATATAGTTTAATAAACTGAGAATTCGTCTGTTAAAGGTAAAATTATATCTATTGTTTGTGGAACTTCTTTTAATCAGTTAAAAGTATAAAATACCACTTCGCGAAACATTGTCATAGCCATGTAAAATTTTAAATGAAATGTCATCCAATCGACGCTAAAATAAAATAATACTTTGTAAATATATACTGGAACACCCTTTCTTGGCTTCCTTGAAAGGGGGCTTTGGTCTACGTTTAAAGACATTTGAAGGTTGACAATTATTAAAGTCGTTTGCTCATGCGGGAAAAGCTCACCTGAGAATACATGATACATTATTTTTTATTTTCCATCATACAAATATTTTGCTAATTTATTTATCATTTAGGGGTTAAAGAAATTATTTGATTAAAAATGTTGCAATTATAATTTTAGCATCCCGTATACATTTAAATGTTTAAAAACGAATTCATTATATCACTGCCATTTATCATTCTAATTGCATTAAAAAACTATATATGTTATAAATATGGAAATAAATTCAAATTTACTATACTCGCATGCGTATTGAAAGTCGTAATGATAACACTCTATCATTAAATTGTAAAAACCGGAATGAATACGATTAAAATACAAAAATTTCATGAAATAAAAATATTATTTAATATAATAAAATTTTTTATTTATTTTCAGCGTAATTGTAATACATGAGGGAGAAAGAATATAAACGGCCCTAGTTTTGAGTTAAAAATAGTTTATAGGCGCAATTAATAACCTAATTAAAGGGTGGATGATTTAATTATTAAATATGGCCAAATTTTGTTTTACAAATTGTATCAAGGCCGCAATTAAATTCTCAGTAAGTAGTTTATTTTTTAAAAACAAATGTTCATTCAAAATAGAAAAAATATTATTTATAGAAAATTATCCATAAAAGTTATTTAAAAACATAATTTGTATTGATAAAGTTCAAATTTTAAATTTAAATAAAATATTTCTGTATTTATATGACGATAAAATGCACACAAGGCCACGAAAGTTATACACCGGGCCATCGGTTTCTACTCCTTGCCTACTTATAGATGGACCCGTAGTGCTATGTGTGTGCTTCAGAGAGAGAGAGAGAGGTTTTATTATCTGCCTCTATGTACTTTACAATTGTCTTGAGCTTGCCCCGAAAAGATTTCTGTATGTTACAACACGTAATTTTTATTTTCTTGAAATATCCTATATTATAAAAAGTTTTGAATGATTTTTATTTTCAAATTCACCGTATTGCAGTCCCTTCAAAGACTACAAAAAAAGCAAAGAGACGTACGTGCGGATTAATAAATAGATGGAAAAAGTGGTCCGAAATATTATATGAACATTGAAAGACATTAAAAAGAAAAAAGAGCATGCGTATATTAAACCTAAACTAAAACCCTCCCCAAAACTTATAACTGAATACAAATTCATACTAAAAAAAGAATAATATCTACTTTGTGCCAGCATTTATCCAAATCTTTAAATTATCTTAATTAAGAGACACGCCTGAAAAACAAAAACGGGTCTTCCTACTTTCTTGAGCATAATGTTATTCACAGATATAAGCAATCAGAAATAGTGCGTGTCTCTGGGAGTCCTTTGTTAATATGCAACCAGATTGACTCTATTTATTGTGTGCACACTTCGGTATCCGGATCCATAAAATTAATTGATAGATTACCAGTTAAGGAATTAAAATTCAACCTATTTAAAACACCATAAGAACGCCAACACTCGAAACAGGAGGAGGTAGTTCCAGGAAGTATAATTTTAATAACCAAGGAAGCCAGGGTTTCTTTATCCCTCCTCTCGACAAGAAGGAGAAATGTCTCTTTCCTAAAAATCCATCCAAAAACCCACATCTTATTACCCAGTCTACCTCTGTTATATTTTCGCTTTCCAAATTTAGCCTCGTCAATTTCAACGGTACATCCCGAACCTCCGATAATATTTCTATTTCTTGCAACCACTTCGCATAACCCCATAAATAGGATAGACAGTCTACAACTGTCGCTGTACCAATGTTTTCCCCGGGCATACTTGTTTCGATAACAGTTACCCAATTGAGAAGCTTATCACAAAGAAAAATGTTTATAATATTATTTTTTTTCTACCGGCAACTTACCCTAGCTAAACCAAGTATTCATCCTGTCTGAAATTTTATTTCGATATTTCGAGTATTCTGAATTTACGTGATCCCAAGCAAAATAAGATCCCTTTGATACTGCTCATTTTGTAGCCATTCATGGGCCTCCTAAAACTTCAACAGTTTAATGAGGAAGGAAGCGTCCCGGTTTCTTAAAAAAATTGCATTGTGTTATCTCAAGAACTAATATTGTCGTTTAAACACGAAATGCCTTCAAAATACTAATTTAAAAAAATTGATTGGCTTAATATTTTGTTTGAAAAGTAAACACTTAATACGAACTTTTGCAACACTGAGAAATCAAACCCAACAATATATATTCAGAATCTGTAAATAAAACTATGTAAGAATTCACAAAAAATTATGAAGTAAGATGTGGAAAACTATACGTTTACCCCTGTAATTGGGTCGATAAAATTCTAAGAAAGTTAAAATCTCAATTTGGTAAGGCAGTATTCATTGAAGGTTAAAAATGTTTTAAAATCGAGCACGAATTGATAATTTTGCTGCCTTCGTTTAATTATTTTTTCAAAAATGATAAATTCATTTAAAATTATATTTGTAGACAAATCCCGACCGAGCGCCAATTCCCTTCATGATTAATTTATTATTTTTATCGTAACCGTTGAAAATGTGGGCAAATAAAATGTCATTTTTTGTTCTTAATTTTTTAAAAATTTACTTAAAGAATAAATATTGCACAAGAAAATAATAGTAAAGGAGAATTTAGTTTTGAATGGTTTAGGCCCGAGAAACGATCCCAAACATGTCGAGGATTCATTTGGCCAAAAGTGTAATCAATTTATCTCTTCAAGATTTTATTATTTTTTTAACTGCAGCTATTCTGCATTTCGGAGAATACTATTCTAATGTTTGAATCAGAGGCTGCATTTTTCATAAAAGCCAGACCGTTTTTAAAAAGTACAACAACATCGAATTTTAAATAAATTCAGAGGAAACTCTAATTTTATGATTTTTAATAGAGTTTTGGTGTGCTTGCTTTTGTTCATGTAATTATGGCCGAAGTCATTTATTTTTTTTTATTCCATCAAAAATCTGCTAATCGCTCTTAACTCGCGTTATATGAATATTTTTATTATTACTACATTAGAAATTTTCTCAGTAATGACTTTTATCGGTTCGAGTTATGGTATTATCTTGATAACTTGCATATGATTGACTCACAGTTTATAATGCCATTGAAGGTTGTCATCATGAATGAAACAAAAATGTTTGCTCTACATGTTTGACGAATTCAAATTTTATCGAAAAGCTAAAGAAAAAGGGAACAGTCTTTCAGAGATTTATTGTACGTAGAAAAGGAGGAACAATTGGAAATTGAATCTTTTTAATTGAACAAATTTTAAATTACATTTTTATATTTCAGAATATATATGTATGTTGCCGAAGCAGAACATTTTGACCCCAGTAAACTTAGCCAAATATTTTAATTAATTAAATTTTATATGGAGAAAATTCAATAAAAAATTTGTTCTGATATCTTTTTATTGCACCCAAAATTTGCGGTATTGAACTAATTTCTATGCTAATGTTAGAGAAAATGGATGAGCTAAAATCAAATCGAGGCCACAAAAGTTTGCTTTTGAGGGAAATCTTTATTGTTTTTCAAAATATAGTAGCGACGGGAAAATCAAGTTTTTGAGATGCATTAAACGCTACATTCACGACTGCAAGGCAATATTACATACGAAAGCTGAAAGAGAGAAAGTGGTAAAAACAATCGGCATCCACTCGCATGGCATTAATACTGCAGAAGTTCAGGTGAATATGATCAGGGCAGCTGTAAAATTGTGCGCTGAAAGAGACTGAAGAAACATCCATAGTGGCGATAAACAACATCAATCAAAACATAACTTGTGCTATTCAAGGAGAGCTGCCAAACCCTGATGCAATGGAAAAAACTGTTCAACATTAAAGGCACGCAACACAAGCTGCACTGCCCAGTCGAACGAGTTGGCATCGATTATAATCCCGCAGGAATATAAAATTTACAAATTTGGGTTAAGAAACGAGCAATTTTTATTGGCCGACTCTATTATTGGCAACATCCGTCGCATCCTGATTTTGGGCCGTCAATCTAATATCGATTTGGCTCATCAAATGCAGAATCTGCACGTGGATGGGACATTTTGCAGGTTCAATTGTTGTTTGCCAAAGTTTTTGTTATTTTATCTGAGAGAAGGGGATTTTTTGTTTCTGTTCTATAAGCGCTGCTTCCTAATAAGGTAGAAACGACTTATAAGCGCATGTTTCAAATGATCAAAAGCATGTGGTCTACCCCATACACGCTTTAAATTTCGGTTGATTTTGAGTTGTCTGCCCAGAATTCAATATGCCTTGTTTTTCCATATTGCAGGATTTCAGGATGTATTTTTCATATTGTGAAAAATATGAAAAGTAAATTAGCCCAGGAAGGCCTTTTGCGAAAATACAATTTTGATACCGAGTTCGCTCTTGCGGCAAGAAAAATAATCCCCATTGCATTTGTTGCTTGCGAGGAACTAGAATCCGCATTCGAAGCGTTAAGTCAAGAAGCGCTACTAGATTTACAACCTATTTTAGATTGGTTTGAAGACAACTCTATGGGGAGATTAAAGAGACAGGGAACTCGCCGGCATGCAGAATTTCCGCCACAGGTCTGGTCTGTTTATAAGCGAGTCGCTGATGGAAACTCGAGGACAAATAACCATGCTGAGGCTGCCCATAGACGAATGCAAGTCGAGTTCGGGAAAGACCATCCAACAATATAGAAATTGATTGAAGGAATTCGTAAAGTTCAGTCTAGAAGAGACAATTATTATGAAAAATTTGTCAGAGGGATCATCCAACACATAAACACCAAAAATGTCTGAGGGCGGACGACAGAATTATGAGAATCGTTATAGATTAAAGGAATCGTACAATTTTTGAATACATGAGAGGGATTGCTCATCGTTTTTTAATGTATTAATTATAAAAAAATAAGCCCTTTTCAACAAAAATATTTGTAGTAAAAACATTTTTATTGACTTGGTTAAATTGTTATGTACCGGTATATTTTATAACTCGAACGAGTGCGAATCGGGAATCTCTGCAAAATTTCAACTACTTCAATTTGACAAACAATTAGGGTTTTATTGTATTTCAATCTTTATCTGTTCAAATTATGTAAATAAAGAAGCTAAAATCTGGCGTGCTTTTCGATTATGCTTTTCAGGCTTTGGCAGTTCAACACTGTGGTGAGTACATTTGCATGTTGACTTATAGAATTTATTTCGAAACTTAAAGAAACCGAATTTCTAATATATATATTAAGGGTGCCAATATTAATTGTTAATTTTTTCTGAGAAGAATTAAATTTCGACTAAGTTCCGTACTCTTGCTATGTGAAGCCGAAATTGTCAGGTTGTATCCAAAATGATCAAAAATTGTTTTTTTTCGAATCATCAAAATGGAAAATTCTAAAAAAAAAGATAATAAACTGATAAATAGTAAACTGAACGATTATTTTGGTATCAAACTATAAAATAAATATAAAATTCAGGATTAAGAAGATAATATATTTTCATTGTCATAAAAGATTCATCTTTCGGAGGTAAAATACATCGATGACATGAAACATAAAACGTACACACCAGACGGAACATAACAGTTTGGCGTCAAGTAAGGTTAGTGTAAAAAATAGCAAAATCCCATAAAACATCGTGAGACCAATTTGTACTAAAGCAGGACACGAGTAGCTGCCAAGCTAGGGAGAACATTATAAATAATAGTAGGGATTGGATTGCCCGTGCTGTTTTATTAATATCTAAAGTAAATCATTTGAAGCTTTAAAAAGTATTTTGCGTCACGCTTCATAAAATAAACTATAAGTTATTAACCAGCCAAAATAGAGAAAAAAGATTAATGCAGTGCTTCGAGAGAAAAGGATTAAACTCAAAGGGACAGGTTAAATAAGCCAACGCTCTTTCTATTATGTGAGACTTTTTAACCTTTCTTGAAAACGATTAGAATTGCAGCAGCACTGAGCATTAGTTTGACCGCGATCAAATACTACAGTCAGCCACATTTTATTGATTGGTTGGGGTAACTGAACGTCATATTACAGAGAAAATTGATGAAATTTACATGAACCTGGTTAGAAAATAGCAGTTGACTTTAATGTTGCAAGCCGCTGTTCCTGGTATTGGTTTTAATATGGCTGT
>SGJC01000224.1:0-18458 GCA_009887335.1 Henneguya salminicola | reverse complement strand
TTGGTAAAATATAACCCTTTTCTCAATATGTTTATTTATAACGTTATTCTCATCTATTTTTATAAAATTTGGCTTAGTTCTTGGCGTGTTGGAAGCATAAGATATTTGCGCGTGCGCATAAAAATGTAAGAGGAGGTCCTATTCTATCTTTGATCCGCTATTTTTTTTTAGAATTAAATTAGAACCAAAAAATTAGGATTAATAGCATCATAATGAAAACAAAATTATTTTTCACACGACCAAATAATTATGTATACCCCGGACATACTTTAACCATCTGCCACCTAATAACTGCCAGATATTTTGACATTATTCAGCGTAGCGCTCTTTCAAGGTTCGACTATACATTGATAAATAGACATGAACATTCGCTTCCAAAAATATTGTTGCAATTACTAACATTTTTTTAAGTTCCAACTATTTCATATAAATCAAAGGCTGGTATTTTTATTAAGAATACATATTAACACAAACCTTTATTCCCAGATCCAAAAGGAGGACATTCTGGCACATCTTTATGTTTAAAATAATTTAATAATCTCATTTTTAAAAGGATATCATATTTCAATATAATTTGAAGGAGCATTAATTCTAATAACCAAAGGATGAAACTAATTATACACCTGTTAAATAATAACTAATATATCGCGCAGCCGCTGTAAATCGTGAAAAACTCAACTTCCAAAAATTGTATGAATACATTATCTATGTGGGTCGTACAGATATTATAAATTGTACGAAACCTTCTACCCTACAGAAGCGGTAAAAACATGTACGTTTTTGGATTTGTGAAAAGTCTTCATAATCTACATTGGGTATTCGTGCAAACATAATGGTAGATTTCTGTAATTTTAACACAATAATTTATGTTAAACTAACGAGATTACTTCCCGATATGACATTAATACGATAAATGGTAAAATATTATGATTTCGACATTTATTTTGATAAATAATTTGTAATATTTTTATGATATTATCAATTGTATTTTACCCAGTAAAGTATAGTAGGTGGCATCTGGACAATTTATCATTGACTAAAATTATTAAAGCTCGATTAATAAATAAATGATTAAATTGTAGAATTATATATTATTTTTAAAATTAAACTAATAACATTTTAAAAATATTTGTTATAAACAGTAACATATAAAAAATAGGTGGTTTTTGCCCGCGGTCGCGGCCCTTCTTAATTCAAGTTCCCCTTGATTGATTTTTTTTTACTTGGGTCGCTTCGCTCCACGTCATATTATATATAGAGAACAATTATTGGAATTTTTTGGGATTTGATCCGTGTTCACCTAATAAAAAGAACTTGTGAAGATCGGGGATATAGAAGAAGGTAGTCATGACTGGTCTAAATGGAAGTTTCTCTTCATTGACTCGTAGTAATCAGATAGAACAAAAAATTAATTATGGTGGAACTTGATTTATGCCTTGTTGTGACTTTAATTCATGGTTCACACTTTGAAAATAGAAATTCCGCCATTAAAAGCATTTAAAAAAATCATAGTAGGCTTTGGGAGTGGCAGACAGAATTGTTTTAATATATTATTAATTAATTAAAAACATTCTAAATCATTTCAAAATTAAAAATTAGCCGAACCCACCATATTAGTCATATGCCGCGCATACTCAGAAGCGATTGAGCGTGGCAGACAGAATTGTTTTAATATATTACTAATTGGTTAAAAACAATCTAAATCATTTCAAAATTAAAAATTAGCCGAAGCCGTCGTATTAGCCATGCATTGCGCATACTCAGACGCGGTTGAGCGAGGCAGACAGGCTGAAGTGTTTTAATACATATATTAATAATTTATTAAAAGTAGTAATTTTGCACTTATCTGTTCAAAATATCGTGAGACTAACAACAGAAATTTTTTAATTTTGCGTGCATTTTTGCACGTAAAAGCGTTTTTAAAAAGATAGCTTTAGATTATATGTGAATTGCGCATGCGCGTTTATAAGTTTTCCCCAAAATTATGTGCTTTAACCTATTGATCCTTGTACAAATATTTTTTTACTCTAAAAATGAGGATTTTTGAAAATATTTTATTTGTTATTCATAATTACTCAAATGTCTTCATATAAAATTGAAATGATGTTAACAGCTCGAAAAATTAAATTTACTCTATAAATATATATTTAAAAAAATCATTGTAGACTTTGAGCGCGACAGACAGAATTGTTTTAATATATTATTTATTGTTGCTCACATGATATGGTTGATGAATTTCGTAAAGAACAGCGTAGAGTTGAAGGAGATATCCACTCTATTCTTTCGGGCTATCAAGGAGAAAAAATACAAAATACCATAAGCCAAAAAGAGGAAAGAATTCGAACCCTTTTCAATAGTCGTACCCCAGGGACACAACTGGAATTCTTACGTAGAATCTCTAACTAAATCTCCTTTTAGACCAACAGTTTTTATGTTACTGTTGATAACAAGTATTTTCCAAATGTTTAATTTTAAAAATAATATAATTCTACAATTTAATCATTAAAAACTAATTTATACGAAATGGCTTCCGATCAAACGTGCATTCGACGAAACCTCGTATATCCTTAGGCGTTTTTTTAATTCTATTATTCGCTCTTAATACATTCAACGTTAATCATCAAGGGAGAGTTATGAAATTGGGATCTAAGTGTAAATACACAGGGAACTAAAAATTTATCGTGTTATGACGCATGCGTGTGTTTGTTTTAAATGTATTATGCCAAAAACAGACTAATACATGTTATAAATGCGCCAACCCAGATAATTTGTCGAAAACAGGCAAGTTATGTTGAGTATGGGGCCCCAGACATAACTTACACATTCGCCGAATCAACAGGGTGGAGGGATAATGAAGAACACAGTCAAGAATAAATCGGCAGAATTATAATTTAGCCTTAAAGGCTTTAAATAAATCTGTAGATTCGTTAAGTTCTATTGGGGTTCGTACTAAAAAGATTGTAGGGCAGTTTAAAGTAAAATTGCTAAACAAATACAACAATCGCCGTCAGTAATAATAAATTGGAACATTAATTAATTTTATTAAGATCAAGAAATATTAGTAGAGCTTGAGGAAAATATAAATGCTTTCTCGATGAAGCATGTTAGCAAAATCAAATAATCAATTCTATTTTATTTTCTCTCATTTATAAAACGAACTATATTATGAGGTAAGTATTTTTATGTTTTTATTTATTTAGCCATTAAATTTATGAGACTGCGCAATAGAAATTGCCACAAACTGTGTGACTAAATAAGCCTTTAGTAAAAAATAAAAAAAAATGGAATAATTTTTAACTTTTTTTTTAAAGTTTAATAAATGACGTGAACTTAAAATATTTGACCGTTTGTGGCATGCGGTCGCCGCATGAGGTTTACGATTAGAACCTTTCATTGCAAAATAGAAGTAACAATTACAATGATGAAATTATCCTTGCGCACTAAGCTTACGAGCGATGCTGTGAAACGGGGCTTCAGTCCATTTATGGTCTGAACTGAGTATTAATATCTTTGTACGGTTAAAAAAAACTTAACTACTTGCAAGTTAGACTACTTTTAAGATTGCTTTGTTCCGTATTGTATTTATAGGGAAAAAGAAAACAATTATCGGACTATAACGCAATTTAATAACGCGCATGCCTCTTATTTTTTTAAATGAAGATTTTCCTTTAATTGCAAACATTTTTACTCTATTTTTTTTTATAACAGTCAGATCGTTTAACTTATTATATTGATGAAATGAAAATAAAATATTTTTTTCATTAATTTAATAATAAATTTATTAACGAGTTGAGGATTATTATTTAAGGCTATTTATTATCTGATTTAGATAATGAATCAATATTTTCTGATGAATATCGAAGTAGAGTTGTTTATTATTTTATCCCCGAGTCAACGCTATCTTATACGACGTCCCCGAGGAAAGAATGTGAGGTTAAAGTTTAAAAGTCCTAATCTACCACTAGTTTTGACAGTGGTTCCTACTCGCATTCAGATCCTGATGGATAGGTAGCACCGTAGCTTTTCTGTAAGCACACCAGCAATATCCACACATCCATATTGACACAAAAATACAAATCCAATTCTTTAACCTTTTATTTTGCAAAAATAAATTTTTTTATAATTATTAATTTAAATTGAAAAAATAAAAGAATTTATAAAAACATTGAATCTCTTTGCAGGTAAATATATATTTTTTTACATCGGTTAAAAACGAGTTACGATATTAACCGATTATCTTTTGAAATATAAATACTATCCCATTCTCACTAATTTTTTTTTTCATATCCTTAAATGTGAATATTCTTGTTTAATCAAACCATCTCCGGGAGGGACGAATCAATATTCAATGTATAAACTAAGTGATTCAGTGCTTCCTCGCAAGCCAATGCCCTTTTGGCACGTCGTCCCTAGAGGGAAGAGGTTAGGTGTGACGTTTAGTGGGGGATACCCCACACTACCGCTGAATTTTATCAGTAGTGCCTACCTTGCGTCTGCATTAGGGAGGACAGGGGACCGTTAAGCCCCTCTCTAAAGAGACCAGTAAAATTTTACACATCCAGTCCGACTAAAAAAAAAAAATTCAGTTCTTCCCAATCTTTTTCTGGCCAAGACACATAAGCCAAATACCAAACAGTAAACGACCCAGTGGAGCTTAAATTCAACCATTTCATATTAAAATGACGTATTATGCTGAACTAGTACTCTACTAACTACACTACTACAGATATATAAAGATACAAGTTTTTGAGGCATCCTGTAACATTAATAACCAACCCAATCATCCACCCATCTATACTGTTCTTTTTCAATACAAGTTGACAATTTGTGCAGAGTGACTACAGTATCCCTGAATTTTATGATGATGAAATTCTTTGTTAGGATATGCAAGAAATGCCTGTCGTTCATGTAAAATTCACACCCATTACTAATAGAAGGGGATTAAAATCATCTCTAAATGAAATTAATGTTACAAAAACTAAACATTCCATAAACAAGAACAAAAGCAATTGTTTATTTTACTAATTTAGTTAATAGTCACTAGTTGGTGACCAATAATGTATTATGCAACACTATTATAATTTTACAATCTTTTGATTTTTTGTCGCGGCATAGGTTTGACGCATTTAGATTGTGAGTTATATTCACGAAATTTTGAATGTAATTCGAAACCATACAATGATACATATATCGACAATTTGATACATGATACAATATTATAAAATATCAAAGTCAACCATATTTATGTTTTTTTTTCTCGGACTGGATGTGTAAAACCTTACTGGTCTCATTCGAGAGGGGCCTCACTGTTCCTCATCCGGCCAAAATTCAGATGCCAGGTAGGTACCATTGCCAAGATTCAGCGGTAGAGTTGGCTATACGCCATTAAACGTCCCCCTAAACCTCTTCCCTCTAGAGACGCCGGGCCCTAAAGGCATTGACTCGAATACAGGTAATGTAAAGGGTATTCGAAATTATTCTCAGGAATTTTTATAAATATTTTTTTAAGGTTTAATAATAAGAGAAAATGTCAATTGGCTAAAATAGGAAAATATCGTACATTTTTTTTATCCTAAAGCTAACAGCTAAATGGGAATAACGTAATGATTAAACATGTTAGAGATTCAAGAATTCGAATTTTTGCTGTCTCGAACTAGGTGTGTAAAATCTTACTGGTCTTTTTCACCAGAGGTTTCACAGCCATCTATTCTATCGGTGCAAACTGCCCGGTAGGCACAACTACATATCCGAGCTAGTATAAGACTCTCAGAGTAATCATCGCCCTAAATTTCTATACATGTGAGGCCGCACCTTTGAGAATTAATAGGCAGGAAGAAATTCATCATTGACAAAAAATTCATTTGCATCTCATTAATTTGGAATTATATTTGAAAAAACAAAAAATGTTAAATTATCAAAACGCATATACAAAAACGCGTGCGCAGGTGCGGACCTGCTGACATAAATGGAAATAGGATATAAACCCATATCATTTTTTATTAAAACAGCTGTTGAAAATTTGATTTATAAAAGTCTTTATATTTTTATCAACTGTAATGCTAATTCGGGGTTCTATATCACCCCCATTTAATAGGTATACATGATAAACGTTTGGCCCATAACATTTCAATCGGGTATTTTTAAAGTAAGCCAACATCTGTTCGGATTATACTCCATATTTGTCATAGTAGCAGGCGAATGGGGGAATTTCTCGAAGGGCCTCTCGTTAGTGCTTATTACTCCGTATAGGGCCTAATAAGAAAACAAGTTACTCAAAACGATTGTCGATTTTTGATTGTAATCCAACCCCCGGCAGATTTACAGCTACCCTGAGATCATCTAACTTGTCGAAAATACACCAGATGTCAATTTCTGACTTACAAAGTATTTTTGTTTAGTTTTAGTTTGTAGCATAAAATATTTATTTGGCAAAGGTTTTTTAACTGAATTACTGTATATATCATAAGGAAACAACGCTGATTTCTTACATCTTTTGGGGGGTGATTTTTAAAATTAGTAAAGACGATCTTTTTTTAATGAAAATAACATCGTAATATTCATTGGGAGAATTTTCATGTATTATTGACTTTAATAACACAATTAGGTGTGATTCGTAAATTACGCAGCACGTTAAGAGGAAGAGGATAATAATGTTGATAATTAACGCAAAAGGATACAAATATAAATTTTAACATAAATGTTGTTTTGAATAATTAAATTTTACACAGCTTATCCAAATATAAACTAAAATTCTATTCCCTCTTTTTTTCGCCGATTCTTAATTCATTAAGTGTTAGTAATATTACACCATGCATAAATCCTGTCTTTCTTACATCGTTAAGCGCGTGCTCAACTTTAATGTGCTTTAAAAATGTTCTAATTGATAAATAAAAGTTTCATATACCTATTAAAAATTTTCAATTGTTTATGAATAATCATGTATTCGATATTGCTTTCGATTAATTAAATCTAAATCTCCAGTTGATGATATTTAATGTAAATTTAGATATTTTTAATTCGACTTCCTATTTATATTAAATCGTAGACAGAGTTTATAAATACATTTTAAAATTTAAAGTATAAACTGTTGATTAATAATTCATTATCACATCAATGTAACGTTTATAGCAAGCTTATGTTTTATCAACACCTAAATTATTTGTATTTGATAAAGTAAGAAAAATTTATACCTCAAAAAATTAGTTAGAGTAAAAATTATCATTATCGCTCAAAAAAAATCACGTGTCGCCGCATGTAATTGTAAAACCGTCGGCGTATTAAACCTAAAGTATCAAAAAGTATTCAAGTTTAATGTTACAAAAAATTTCTAAAATTTGAATAATTTTATTATAGTCCAAAAATGTCATTAAAGTATAATTTAATAATTATGACATGATTTTTTTATTAATGCTCTTAGGTTTCGTATTTTATTTACAAATTAAAAAAAAAACTAGAAAAATTTCACCATATGTTTACTGCGTTACGCTTGCGAGATGATGATGATGAAATGATGCCATTTCCGATGCAAATAAATTTAAGAAAAACCCCTTCCCTTTTTTGGCATCCAATTATACTCGAAAATAGGGTAAGAAATAGATAGAGCTTTTTTAAAATGATAAATCGACCAAATTTAAGAAGGATTTATCGATTAATAAAAACTATTACTAAAATGTTATTCACAACAAGCTAAAAGATTCCCTACGTAAAAATATTAGTATTAATACACAGGAATTTCTTCACCGTCTTCAAAAATTTATTATTTTACAAATTGATAAAAAAATGTTTTCCTATTATAATCTGACAAAAAACAAACCTGATCTTTTGTTCATGAAAATAGTTCTAAAATGGTGGGCCGCCGTCAAAATCTTGCCGCCCAGTGTATTGTTCGGGATCCGCTAATTGCTACCAACGTCTGACTTTTATGATAAAAATATAATTTTTGGTATTTTTCAAAATATTGGAGGAATGTTGAAGTTGTTATTTTCACAATTTTTGAACAGTAAAATTCGAACGGCAATTGGCTTTTCTTAATAAGAGTAGGTTAATTTGAAAATTACGCCGTATTTTTTCATAATTCAAGAGCAGGGGATGAAAATTTCTTTATACAGTCAAATATTTTTCAAATAACGTTTTTATATCAAATTAATATATTTTTCAAGATTACTTGTAAGTCAATTAGTGTAATTTCGCGGTTAATCGATTAATATTAACATGGTTTGCACGCTGTACTAGAGAAGAACAATAATTTTACGAAAAATATCAAGAATGCAATTTTTTATTTGTTACAGCTAGTAATACACAAACATTGCCTAAAATAATGTTCATCACGTTATCATTGTTCATAATAATTATGCATTGAGTGAACGATACAGTTATAATTGAAAAGTAACGCCTGTAAAAATGCGTGATTATATCTTAATAGGGATATAATCTGGATTGTTACCAAAATTGTAATCGAATTATATTCGCATTAATAGGACGCACCGGCGCAGTTTGTAACTACTCAGTTTTGCTTGAGATCTGTGAAGGGAAGCGCAACTGTCAGTAATCTCAAACTGAGTACACCACTCAAAATTATATTAAGTGTTTGACTAAATTAAGATAGTAGACTTTAGTTCTACGAAAACAAAAGCCATTTATGATAGGTTAGGAATATTATCCTTGTGAGACGAGGACTTCTTGGAAGGAATCTCCCAGAGGTCAACTATTTTCCTTTTCTCCACGTATTTCTTACAATGATTATCAACGAAAAGAATATTTTTCCTCCTATAGATTTAAAGATTCCGTTGGTAGATCCGTGAATCTATTTTAAATTCGTCACTTTCTATGTTCTCTGATATGGTGTATTATGCGCATTTTAAAGAAATTTCCTATGGGATATCTCTTAAATTTCTCGCAACGTTAAAAATCAATTATCAATCAATTTTATTGGCATATATTTCCCATGTACGAACGGCGCGAATAAAATTACGGCGGTTGAGTAAGTTAGGATAAACGCTTAAACCGCCACTGGGCTTAGATGTATACGTAATATAGTTCTACAGTACTTTTATCTTTCATGAATCAAAAACTGTTATTCATTAAGTTTAATCTCATCAAATTCAAAGGATTCTGCGCATTATTAATTTTGTTTCAAACCATGCATATTTCCCTGGTTTCTTTTAACAAAAGAACCTCACCCACCCGCTCAAAGTTAACCAATTGCAAGGTATGCGAAAATGATAAGACAACCAGTGATTGTGTTATGGTCCTACTTACCTAAATTATTTTTACCAATAGGAACACCGCTTTATCTTGGCCTTTGCTGGGAGATAAAAACATAATAAAAAAAATGTCGTTTGTTAATCTTTGTAATGATACAAGAAGTATATTGGAATTGCTAAATCGGCTTACCTTAATTAACAAATTAAAACTTTTAAATAATATAATTTATATGATATTAAAAATAGATGGAAACTTTGACTTTCATTGAATAAAATAATTGCAACATTATGAATTAAAATCAGGTGCAGCCGCACAATCGTGTGACAATTCTATTAATTTATTAATTGCCCATGCGTATTTCATAAATGGAGGACGAAACGCTTTCTTGTCGAATTTGCTACGAAGAAAAACATATAGTCGGATTTTCAGAATGCAATCATCCAATTTGTTGCGAATGCTGTATGAAAGTCTGCCTTTTGAAAACAAATGCAACATGTCCGATTTGCCGACAATCTTTTAAGACTGTACAATTGTTTTATCTAAAATCAGGTTATTTTTGATAAATTTCCCCATAAACCCTTTGAAAAATATAATTTTCAACACCTCTTAAACTTTGGATCCTCGCATTTATTTGCAAATAATGAGGAGATTTTGCAGAAACTAAAATATATCACAGATTATCGTTGTAAATCGTGTGGTAAATTTTGCGAAAATCTCGAAACCCTTATTCCCCACTTGGAGCAACTCCATGACACATACTTATGCGAGCTTTGTATAAAAAATTTAGATTTTTTCCCTAAAGATTATACCTATTTCACGTTTTAAACAATTTTTTACTTTTAGAAAAAAAGATTTAATTTTACACCTGAATGATTCTGTATCAGGTCATCCTCAGTGCCCTATTTGCAACCACCGATTTTTTCATCACGATAACTTATCCGCTCATCAACGAAAAGATCATATTTCGTGTTATCTTTGTCCAGGGAATCTTTTTGTATTAAACATCGCTAATCTCAAAACACACGCTAGAGATTGTCATTTTCTCTGTGAAACTGGAGCATGCTCATTATTCGACACTGTTACAATGTTTCTCACAGAATCTGAATTACAAGACCATCGTGTATTTTAAGCCCTTATATTAAGATTTTATACCACTTTAAAGATCTTAATAATCTAGATTTTAATTTCATTAATAATACATCGGAAGGTCGAACTAAAAAACACCTCATCTCCCCTGTATCTCAACCACAATCTTCTGTAATTTTCGAGCAACCTCGCCTGGATGATCTAATATCATTTCCATCACTTATCAATGAAATTGTTAACTTAAAAATTAAAAAAATCGAACCATTTAAGCCAAAAACCAAAAAAGATGTATACGATCGGGAATTTCCGTCTTTGGTTCAAATAAGTCAAAATCAAGCTCCCCTAATCTTACCATCTTCAAACACTATTAAACCCATTCCCCCTATAATACCTTCTATAAAGCCACAAATTAAAAATGATTATGACTATAATTTTCCATCATTATTTAAAGAGAACAAACAACTAGTTGAGCCGATTGCAAAGGGTGCGAAAATGGTCGAACCGCCCCGAATGGAAACTCAGTCGCAAAAGTCTGGCATACAAAATATCACGAAAAATAAAATTGCACCTAAAAATAAAGTAGCTTTATTACAACTTCAACCGAATTCTTCCGATTTAAAGCAAGAAACAGTTGTACAAAACGAAACACGTAAGAAATCTTCTATAAATGACTATGAACACGAATTTCCATCTTTACGTAACCGAAGAATATCAGTTCGATCAATGAATGCCACACAGATACCTACTCCTGCTACTAACACTCCACTCGTTAAAAAATGCTGGGGATCAGAACACCCTTTATCAACTAATAAGAAATTAAACGTTTCGGTCTCTTTCGTTCAAAATAAAGATGCGGATAAATCTTTACCGGTGAAGAAGGGTGGGGTATCTACCAAAACTTCTTCTAAAAATACCCCCAACACTATCATTAAACATATTTCACAACCTGTTACCCCTCACAATGTTTCTAGAAAACAAGGTTTTAATCGTGAATTTCCTCCTCTTCGTTCATCTCCGTTTCAACTGAACGAAAAAAAGGAACGTAAACAACTTTCACCTAAAACTACAACTCTTTCGGAATCAACAGAAATTACTCTTATTGATCGTGTTAAAGATCTTTGCAATAATGACCAATTAAAGTTTAAAGAATTTATGATTTTATCTGGAAAATATCATCAAAACAAAATTACATCTACTTCTTATCGTAAAAGAGGTGTAAATATATTAGGAAAACAAAAAATGGATGATCTATTGCCATATTTAATCGATTCTCTTGATGGAGAATTAAAAGAAAATCTTATAAAAACAACAAAAACAAAAATTTTTATGTCATTTGATACTTAGCATTAAAAATTAGTATTAGGCTTTTATTTTGATTCCTTATATATATCATCATCATTAATTGACTTCAATCAATGGAACATTTAACAATAATAAAAGGCATAATTTCCCAACAATCAAATCCATAATTAATAAAGGTGTCATGATACCAGACAAAAGATGGGATGTGACCCATGATGTAATTGCCGATTTCTTCAAGGTTGTCTTAGGATTAAAAATTATTTTAAGCTATCTTCAACATTATTGTATCATAGATAATCAAACGGCGGTTTGATATCTCTCCGGATTTTAAAGGAACCTCGCCTAAACTGACAAATCAACTTATTAAACTTTTCATGTCTTTTTTCAACTTTATATATTTTTTAAACCCCTTTTCGCCGTTGTTGATAGAATCAAATTTATTCGGTATGGTCGAAGAAATCGAGAGTGATATTTCAAGGGACTAATTTGGATATTTTTAGGATTCTGTTGAATTACAAGTGTTTGGTGGAAGTCAACAGAGACAGCGAGTTTACTTTTAAAAGGGGCTTGTTATAGTTTCACACATTCAATGGATAAAAAAAAAATATTCTCAACCTAAATCAATTTTCCGTGTTAAAATTCATTTTTGCGCATCTGTTTTTTTATATCGAGCATGCCGGATATTATAAGAATTTTATACAAAATTGAGCATGCGTAAATGATAAGAAAAAAAATGCGTTCTAAAGTGTGGTTTTATCGTAAGCTTGATATTTTTTATCGGAAATCCAATGTGCTTTGTGAAATTCTGGATCATGTTTAGAATAAAAACCCACCACTTGGCGGAATCGCTAAAAAAAATTAATGGCGATTAATTTTTATTGTACCAAAATTTATACTTCAACGAGTAATAAAATTATTTAAAAAGTATAAAAAATGATTTGAATTACTTATCTGTAATTTATTATTGATTTAATGATATCTAACATGTTTAAAAAATATCATTTGAAATATTTTGTAGCGGCGCCGCCAAGCGGATGGTTATTATTCTAAAGATCAACCAAAAAATGCATTGAATTTTTTTTTTCATTTTGAGTTTATGATTTATATCTAGCATTATGTAACACCAGACATTTATTTTTATCGTCAACTGGATACGGAAACCCATACTCTTCAAGAAAAATTCAAATTTCTCCTAGTTAGGGTATGACATGTACTATAGATATTAATATCAAGAAATCAGCAGTAGTATAAACGGTATATCCAACTAAAACTCTATCTTATTTTAGAAGGGCTACACCATCGTGTCATTGGTTGTTAAAACATAAGCTAGCTGTTTAATGAGGGAAAAATTTAGTAAAAAATAAGATACTATTTTATGGAGGTCTTCATGAGAATTCGGTTAGGCGTGATCATTTTTTTCAAATAAGAATTCGCTCGCCAGACAGTTTTATTGATAAATATTACCATGTTGCAAAAATCTGATAATCCCTCACATCTTCTTTTTTAGACGTCATTATCATTAAAATGAAGTTATACTAAAATAGAGCGTATAATAAACCAAAACATTAATCGAGCATCATACTAAAGCTAGAATAGTCGGCTAGCCAGAGCTCACTTTCATTGTTCGATATTTCGTTATATCGTCTCGGCTAGGCGGTTTTGAATATTTGCAATATTTTTATAAATTTTCGGATAACGTTTCAATTTTTTTATGTTTAATATTATCTAATTGCTAAAATAAATTGATTTTACACAATTACATAAATTTTTTCGGTGTATTTCGTTAAATATTTTTGAATTGTTTTTTTATCTTCCTTCAACCGTTAAGTTTTGGTCAGTTTAATTTTGAAAATTATCTTATTTCACTGATTTAAAAAAAATTTCTTTATACCCTGTTTTTACAAACTCAGTAGTTTTTTTATGAATTGATTTTAAATACAAAAATATTTCAGTTTTAGTCAATCCATGATTTTTTTATGATTAATAAATAACTGCTTTTAAAAATTACTTTCCTGTTTTCGAATTTAAAATAAAACTGAACGAGTTATCATACTAAATTTTATAGAAAAATATAATTTGACATCACCGCAACAATTATATGTGAAATACGGTTCTTTTTTTGCAATATGGATACGTTCTGGATGAGTTGGCATATAAAAAAAGGAGTGGATTTATTCTGGCGCGTGCCTGTTTAAAAATAAAGAAATTTCAATCTTCTTGTGTTTTATTTACCATATATGTATGGTTATGGGTATATTATATTAGCATAGTCTTTCTGAGAAAATCTAAAGTCCAGAAAAGCTAGCCGCCTTTTTTACACGAATAAAATTGTGTGCGAACAATTGATTGTATTTTCAATGCTAATATTTTCGTTCTGCCAAAAATAACTTAAAACAGGAAAAATGGTGTTATAAGGAAAGTTATCAAAAACTACAGTTAAATATTAACTAAAGAATTTATTGAAAACTCCAGGTGATACGATTTCACGTCTGGATATGGCACTGCAAATTTCATTATATTGAGGAAAAGAGGAAATCTGACCAAGTACAGCCACTGATGGAACAGTATTAAGCATTTCTTCGCATACTCTTTTCACATCACTTGCTTTGACATTATCTGAGAGGAAATACTACTGAAATACTTATGTTATAAATCATTTCCTCTTGAGTGACGATCCTTTTTTGGGAACTCACATTTCTTGATAAAAAAAACCTAATACCTGCCTAGATCTTCTAACATGACACTCCTTTGTTCAAGCCCAGATAAAACTAATGATAACATTTGCTTTTTAGCACGACTGAGTTCCTGCTGAAAAAAATGATTTATGAATAAAACTTCACAAATTGGATCGTCAACTATCGAATAATACTGCTCAAGAATAGCATTGGCAAATTTTTTAGCCTACTCATAAACGAATAAATTCAACAAATTCTGGTTCGCATGCGCCATAGATATAATATAAACCGGTGTCAGAATAGGATATAATATCTGATAAACAACTATTGGCCCAGTGATGACGGCAAAGAATATTTTGATTTAGTCTGCTAAACAATCCTTTACCAGGACCGCCGGAGGAAAAAGATCGACCACTGCCAAGTATTCCATGCATTACACACGACGCATAGTGGCTTGGATGAGCGTCTGGGAAGCATTTAAAACCCACCCCTATGTGTGCAAGTTCAGGAAATTCAGCATGACCTGGTTGAATTCTAGGTTTATCGCAGTATTTAATTGCGCAACCACCAACATAATTCGTGGCTGTTTCAGAAATATTTTTTTCCGTAGATTCTGGGAAAACGAAAAAATTTTCTACATATTTTAATAATAATTCATGATTAACATTTATACCAGCAATAACAATATTTTCAGGAGTGTATAAATGACGGTGATAATTGTAAATTGTCGAAGCGTCGATATTATTAAGAGATTCTGGGGTAGCTATTTCTGGAATACCTAAACCACAGCCATTATATGCTGCCTTAATTTTATATCATTAAAAAACCATATAGCGCAGCTGCGTAAACTCTAATTCTGGTTCAGGTGAGTATTTCTCTTGCTCTAATTCTGATAATATAACTGTTTTAGCTTTGAGTAACTTGTAATTAAAAATATATCATTCGAAAACGTTATAATCAGGGTATAAAGGCCTTAGTATCACATCGCTAAGAAGCTCGACTGCTTCCGAAAGGTGTTTTTTACCAAACATAAGAGCGTACATGACTAGATCGCTGAAATAAAATCTGCGTTACTTACCGAGATGACTGACAATCGGCAACACCCTGGCATTCATTTATTTTATCAGCGACTTCTGTTGTTTTTGTGAAATTTTTTGTGCTCTTGCGCATTACAGATATATTTTACTGTGAAAGCCATTCTTTTTATAACGTGTGTTACGCCTGTAGGAAAATCCTTACAATATCGCGACCCCCCTTTAATAAAAACTTAATATTGAGTATAAAAAAATTACCACCGAGAGCGGAAAGCTGTCCTTTTAATGATTTAGTTGCTACGATGCAGTTGTTGTTCAATACTGTTACACGATCATCGTTTTTATCGATATGCCTGCTAAATAATCTTTTGTATTTCTGGTATTTTATTGAATTTGAGAATAAATGAAATTTTGAATAATTTGGCAGAATTTTGGCCATTGTTCCGACCTTAAAATGAGCCACGCTCGAGTACATTCGTTTTTAGAGTTTCAATTTATATTTTAGGCTTTATTGCATTTAAATAAGTCTCTATTTTATGCGGTGGGTGTGTTGTGGGGAATCAAAATTAAAAACATTGTAATTAATAAATGCGCGCACACCAATCTACAAAATGGAGGATTCAAAATTTGAGTTATATTTGCAATATTGTTTCTTTTATGACCAATATCATGTGCTTATACAAATAATTAAATTAATTTTGAAATATTATAAAAATATGCTTTTGAGATCCATAAAAATAATCATATAAAGTAGTCTAAAACCAAAGCCTGAAATGAACGGATTATTAATCGTTATTCCCAATTAATTTGAATGTAAATATATTTTGTTAGAAAATTTTCATTTTTTTTACAAATTATTCGTAATTAATCGGAAATTAAAAAAATATTGGATCGTCGAATTTTGGAAAAAAAAATTGAAGTTAAATAATTTAATAAATGTTTATCGTTCTTTATCTACAAGTGCTAACCAAAATAAAAAAAAAATTTCGTATTTTTAATGCCAAATATCGATCGAAATATACAAACCATAAATTAAGAATGAAAGGAGAAACAATTTTCTGCATTAGTTTTTGGCTAATGAGTATGAACAGGCATAGACGTTTATATTTCTAACCATTTTATGATATAATTGAAAAAAAGTTTGATAGGATTTCTCAATGATTGGCAATATATCTAAAGCGAATTTTATCTGTATTACTGCATGGAATATGGAGTTTATCTTATCAAGAGATTTTATATGGTTTCCCGGCTGATGCTATTCGACTTATGCGATGCCCTGTTTAACGAAAAAAATATAATTAAGTTAGGAAACATCTTCCCAACCTCGCTCTTTTTTAGAACAGGCATTAGGTGAAAATTTTCAAGCTGGATTTAAAATCGGTGCTCAATTTGTTATTTATTGGAATTAAAAATAGTAAAAATTTTTTTGCACAACTATGTCATAATTTATTTCAAGAAAATATTCAACAATTCACTCTAAAGTTTGTTTGATTTTAATAATTTCCAATTTATTGAGAAACTGTGTAATTAAAGAAATTTAAATCGAAAGATTCTTCCTCATGTCATCCGTATGTCAATTTTAGGCTGAATGATACAAGAGGACCACCCGGCCATTTTTTTGTGAGCTTGCGCGCATGATATTACTATTTTCTGTCGTATAATATTTCAATTTGTTAAAATACAATCGTATTCTCAATGTGTTTATTTATAACGTTATCCTCATCTATTTTTAGAAAATTTGGATTGTTTCTTGGCGTGTTGAAAGCATCAGATGTTTGCGCATGTTCATAAAAAATGTAGAAAGGTCCTATTCTATCTTTGATCCCAATTTTAGTTATATGCCTGACTTCTTCTAGCGTTCTTTTATAATATTTCCATTTTGGCATTTATTCCGGCTCCTGATAAAAAGGGAGCTGAGGGTATATTTTTTTCACGAGAATATACTTTTCTGTGTTTTTTTTAATTCATCCCCAATTTATAGGAGCATGAAAATAGGTGTTTTTAGAGATATGCAAATTTAAGAAGTGAAAGTAAAACAACAAGTTCAAATCCTAAGATTTCCGCTGAGCGCATGATTTAAACAATGCATAATCAAAAAAATTAAAATTGATATAAATATCGAAAAATTATCAACAGTACATTTCCTTATTGTATTGAATTAAGAACTTGTATTAAAGGCGCGGAGAATAGAAATAGCGAATTGCTAATAAAGGAAAAACAATTGTTTTTTGAGGATTTTATTGCTGTATTTTTCATATCCGTAAACTGTGCCGAATATAGGGATTTTTTTGGGGGCTGTAATACACTTACTGTTTAAACACTGATGGATTTTTCAAAAATATAATAATGGTCCTAGTTTTTAAATTTGGCATGGGATGAGGGCAATGAGTTGCTCCTCCAACATTGATACCGCCTCGCCGCTCGGCAAAATGGCCAACGTCGAAGGGTACAAAAACCTCCCAAAACCTTCCAATTTTGCGCGCATGCGTATATTAAAAATAAAAATGTAAAATTTAAGTTTACAAATACTTTTTATGAAAAATAGTGATTTAAGCTTGGTTTTGTTTCCATGATAAATAGCATAGGTCAATTTCGGCATTGAAAATCGTTCTGATTGATATACTATGCCGCTGGAGTTTTGCCTAATTTCAATACATCTTTTTGAGTAATACTGAAATTCTGATCTTATAATTGAAATAAAAGATGGAAGATTTGTGTGTGCATTAGCGAAATTCTCTCCAATTCTTCTGTTATACCTGTCCAAGGCATTGCTTGTCCTCCCTGCGATATCTATGTCGTTTATATTTGAAATGTTCCATAATTGCGGTTCGAATCTTCTTCTCCATGTTAAGTCGAAATAACTCCAGAATGAAATTAATTCTGGTTGTACTGTAGTTAAACTATTGACATATCTGTTTGCAATGGGGATTTCTTCGATCGGAAAAATTGTTAGCAATTCAATTTTTGACAATATAATGTGGCAATTCTGTTCAAAAACTTTATATTTTTTTAATTTTCTTTCAATTGCCTTTTTTAGATGGAAATAGCAGCACAATAAGCGACTAGATGGAAATTCATGTTTTATTGCTGATATAAGAGATATTTCAAAGTCGGAAGTAATTACCTGTGGCATCCAACTATACTTAGTAAGAACAAT
>SGJC01000223.1:0-18972 GCA_009887335.1 Henneguya salminicola | reverse complement strand
TAATTTTTTTATGATTTTTAAATTTAAAATATTTTACAGGCTTAGTTTAAGGGGTTTTAATTTATAAAAATCCGCCCGCGCCAAAACGTCCTGCTTCGATATTTTTTAGTGTCACACCTCATTTTGATTCTACCTTAACCATCTTAGTTTTCTTAAATATTCAGATAATACGTTGGAGAGTAGAAATTGGAAGTTTCTCAATGTTTAAAAATTAATTTGTGAAAAGTCAATTTGCCATGTTATGAATCATTTTCATTCAAGTATACGTATCAGCTATATTTTTTTATTCTTTGTTGATCTACTCTATTCTTGTAGCATTTTATTTTTGTAAATTTTTCTCATGTATATTAATTACTGAATTAATATTATAGAGAACATATCATCAATAAATAAACAAGTTTAATGTTTACATTTACATTCATATTTAGATCTTTGACCCACGATACTTTACTGTACATGGAGTAGTGCAGCGAAGATTTTTCTATATCAAAGCAATATAATATTTTTTTATGTTAAATGGATTTGATAATATAATTTGTTGAATTCATTTATGTTAGTTTCTAATATGCCTTAAAGTCAGTTTCAATATGATTTTGAACTTTAATAGATTTGTTTACATCTACAGGCCATTTATTAGTTTCGATGGTATTTTTCATTCTGATTAAAATTGTCATAATTTTAAAAATAAAAAAATGAATATTAAAATTGATATAAAAAAAAACTTTATTTTGAAAAAATCCCCTGAAAATAAAGATTGAAAGGATATTTTATTTTTAACCATTAAATATATTATTTTGAAAATTATAATGCAAAGTCGATAAAATTACTTTTGAACTAAAAGAAGGATACAGTAAAAACATAAAAATTTGTATTATTAAGGAATTAGTTAAAGTAAAATATTTAGTTGGTATTAAATGAGAATTTTATTCTGGAAAGTCCTCAAATAGAATTCGAAATTGGAATTGGGAAATATATTCCCAGTTACATGGGTTTCTATTTTTTCCCTTTTGCGTCCAACTTCGTCTAAAAATCCTCAACAAATTTTAATTATTGATGGTGTGAACTATATTGTTGGAAGAGGGCATAAAATTATTTTTAATCAGTATAGCCTATGATGATAAATATGTGTAGCGTCCCTTACCAATTGAAATTATACGCGTACCTAGTTGAACATGTTTTCTTATTATCCACATAAAGTTTCTATAGATCTATTCTCTATGAATTATAGGAAACAGACACAGCCATTATTTTCACTTTGCTGAATTTTCTAGAACATCTATGCTGCTCTACTCTTCTTTATCTGCATTATTATTTTTATCACTTGGGCTTAATCGATCTCAATATTTTTTCCCTTTTTTACAAATCATATTTTTTTTTGAAATATTTTCAGGGTTGTAATACATAAATCAGGCAAAAACGTATCTAATGGATCGCTAACTTATTTCAAAACTCAAAACCACAGGCTATAAGGCTACGAATAACGAATTGCCAATATATATTAATAAAATTATTTGAAAGAAAGGAGATATAGATTTCGTAAAAGTCAACCATGACTTTTTCTCTGTTTTATTCTGCGCATTCAATTATAATATTTCCACCCCTGTTTGATGGGGGGAGTATCAAGACCCTTGATTGATAGCAACTTTCACTTATCTTGAGTACGGATATCAAACCATTTGCTATTTGATAAAAATTTTATATTGATTAATTTCAAAAAGATTTTGTAGTTGCATCTTAAATTTTAAATAAGCGAAAGGTTTCATTAATTTATATTATTTTTCAAATTAAAAATTAAAATATATTTTATCGTGGAAAAATTTACTTAAAGTTGCTATTTTTTAATTATAAAGGATTTATAAATTTTAAAACATTTATCGTAAAATTAATCCGACATTTTTAATTCGGATTAAATCGTTCCACTTTTCCTTCTTTTTGTAAATTTCATTCTCATATTATTTTTATTGCTGTTTTATTTAAATATTTTTATTAATCAATTCCAGAAACTTCATTTAATGCATAGAATATGTGTTTTCGCATAATTCCTATTTTTCGCGAAAAGACCCGCCTTCTCTTTTCCCAAAAGACTATTGACGATATCCATTGTTGGCAATTCCAAACTTTCAGTCCTGACTAGAAAATTTATGCTGAGCTGTTACTCCTTTTTAATAGTAATTTGTTTTGAATGCAATAACTGAAAGTATTTTAAGCAGAGGGTATCAAATGAGAAGCCATGAAACCTTGCCATTTGATCAAACAAAGAACAACTTTAAAAGTATATATTCGGACGTGTTCGGCGTTGAAAAAAGGAATAAGTAACAGTATCAAAGTTTATTTAAAATTTTTGGGAACCACAGATTGAAGACATGCCCTGTGAGGACGTCAAATTCTAAAATTGAAATAAGCATGCTTTCTTCTCTATCCATATTTTTGATATTTACTGGACTGCATTAAATATTGATTTATTTAATGAGTTAAACTTAACTACTAACGAGGAATTATACAAACCAACTGAACTGACATTTTGTTACAACCTACGCATGCGCTGTAGTTTTTGTGCATGCTATTTTTTTATTATGGAATAAAATATACTCTCCTGTAAAAAATCAGTTAAATATATTCGATTTAAGTTCAAATTTTTAATGGTGTATCATAAATTGAAGTGCTTTAAATTTATTTTTTAATGTATTATTTGAATTTGATATTATTATAAACTATATCTATTACATGGGTGAAGTTCGTTTTAACTTAATTTAATGCGTAATATCGCGTGTTAAATAAAATGTAACTTTTTTATTTTTTTTAAGTGATAAAATTAAAAATAGAGATAAATTCTTTAAATATTTTAACAAATTACGTATTTCGCATAATTTAAAATATGTTCCGAGGTATATCGACTCTGTTCGGAAGTTATAAATCACGACAGGGGGTTGGGGAAATTTCGAAAGCTAATGATTTGTTCAAAAATTTAAAAATTTATTTTAGAATTTTTCTGTTATAATTGCACTATATTTAAAGTGATGATAAAATGAATAAAAAACTACGCACATGTATAAAATTAATTTTGAAATATACTAGCGTTTAATTTAATTTAGTCATGCATTGAGTTAAAAAATGCTGATTGGCTGGTGGGATATTAGAAAATATATTTCTGAAATATAAAATTCTTCGGCTTTGTTTAAATTCGCTTTTGTTACAACTATTTACGAAATTATAGTTTAACAATCGACTTTTCTTCACCGATATAACATCCCTCACGCAGCCGCGTTCATGTGTATATTTTGTTGCCACGATTTTTAAATTATTCATTCATATTACATCGCCAATGAATTTACAAGATAAATTTTTTCTTGTCTATTTTTCTTCAGCATAATTTTTCATTTTGGTTCAATTTAATACTATAAAGGGTGAGAAAAATTTTTATTAAGTACATTTTAGTTATGACTTTAAAAATAGCCAATTTTAGAGAGATTAAATGTTGTATTAGACCGTTATTTTGTAAAAATGAAGATATTATACGTCAACCACATTTATAATTGGGTTTCTATACACAAACCTTATTTCTCAATTAGCAATTTTAAATATGATTGTGATTAGACGGTAAATAATAAAATAAAATTTAAAAAAAATCAAGAATAAAAGTAGAACAAAATATTAAGTGAAATTTCTCTGGAAGAACTTTGAATATTGCGCCTGTCATATTACGATACAATTGCACCGATCCTTGTATATTTTCTTTATAAATTTTTTTCTAAATACGAATTTTTTTTTCAGCTTTTAGTTGACTCATCTGGTAAGTTGTCTAGAGCTTGACCTTCGTTGGTTTGCTTATTTGTGTCTGTATAAAGGGATATGATAAATTTACGGTGCCCCTGAAATCAGACATAAAAAGGACATAATCACAAAAAATTAATGAAATCGCGAGAACTTTGCAAAACAATAACCTTAATTTATATATAAATAAAACAAAGATTAAATGAACTAACAAGGATTATTTGTATTCCATGGCTGAACAAATTTATTTAAATGGTAATATCTATCATCAGAATTCAAAAACGAACAAGGAAATTTACTATAATTTTTCAAATATGAAAATTTAAAATTGCAAAGCGCGATAAATCAGGTAAGAAAATGAATAAATTATTCGTTGGAAGCATACATGCATAGCTACCGAAGTTAATCCCATTCAAAATCCTACCGAAGATGTAAACGCTTTCCTACAACAAAGGGCAAAAAATTTATTAGAATATCCTAAAAAAATATATGAAGATTTACTCAAGTATGTAAACCAAACGAATTCAAATAACACAACACAAATCCCTTCAAGAAAATCTATTTACAACAAAATAAGATATATTTGCGGCCCAACAACAACAAATTTATCGAATATGATACGCGCCGGAACCATTCCATTACCCATACCAAAAAATTATTTCTCTTAAATAAAAACGTTAAATTTAATATATTTTTATGAATTTTTTATGATTATGTCCTTTTTATGTCTGATTTCAGGTTTTCGAAATTTATTAACTGGTTAATGGGATAGTACCAGCCTTTTACTGCATTGCTTGCAATTGGAACGTTTCCTACGATTGAATTATGGTAATTGCATAACTGTTGTTTAAACCTGGGATCGTTACCCCAATTACATATATCCATACTCCCAGCCAAATTATTTTGAAGTGGGTGAACTTTGTGTGTCCAAACATGAGCGAACGAATGTTGAGGTCGCGATTTGTGCGCTTGCTTTGAATTTTTAAAATTTAGATAATATTATTAAGATTAAAAAAAATTAAATTAATTTACAAAAAAATACTTTGTAAAATAGAAGAAATGTTTTAAGGGTTGCACATCGCACTTAAATCATCATTTTTTCTTCAAAATGGACTTTCTCTAGACCCCCTCAGCCTTCAACGAACAATGATTTAAATTTATTTATTATCAAATTTTTAAGAAGGAAAAAATAGTAGAGTTAATGACAGGCACAGGGTTGAAGATTATTTTCCGGATTATGCAAAAACAACCAACATTACCCATTATATTTTAATCAAGAATAAATGCAAATGCTAAAATTCATCCTTTATATTTTTAGTCCCTATCACTGCGATGTAATTATCAAAATTTTTATATCTAAAAATTATGAAATGCCATTTTTGTTCTATCATAAGCAGGCATGGTCATCGCATCTCAGCGTTTTTTTTTACCTAAAAAAAATATTTTGACTTTAAAAAATTGTTAAGTATTAAAATAAAAACAAAATTTGAAACTTAATAAAAGTAAAATAAATTGCTAAAGATTAAAAAAGGGTCATTGCCCCATCGAATAAATCAAATTTTGCTACACGTTTGTTTTACAGAGATATTTAACACGCCCAACGTTATTACCACCAATAAAATTTTGGATCATTGCAATCTAATATAAAATTGCAGTTTTTTAGTGTGAAATTATTCACAAGCCAACAGTATTATAGTATTATTTTACTACACGCCATTCAACCAAAAATGGATGCAAAATTATCAAAGAAATCTGCGATAGATATTTTAGGGCTATAAATAATTTGTTTGTTCTTTTGAGCAATTCATTGAAGCTTACAAAAGACAGTTCAATTATTTTTATTTTAAATGTATTTTATTTACTGTTTTTATTGATTCTGACATAAAAAGAGTTAAAAAAAACACTATGAAATTTTAACTTTGATCCGAAATATCCAGGGTCCCTAGGCATAAGTCAATTTTTATTTTGAATAAAAAAAAATGAATTTAATCAAATTTTATAAATGAATATTTTCTGGTAAAAATTCATACCACATTTATATCAAAATCCCATTAATAAAATTAAATAGTCTCCAAATTGTATATGTTTTAATTGAGTTTTAAATAGATTCTCAATATAAATTGTTTTATAAATTCAGTAAATTTTTGACTATTTCTATAAATGAGTTAATTACACAATATTTATGAACCACAGGAAATATATCGATATATTAGACAAATTCAAAAGAATGTAAAATCAGAAATTAGTTTGAGAGACTCTAAAGCAATTGTTTCTATCTTTCTTTCTCAATTGCAATTTTTGAAAAAAATTTTTTATGTGGCGATCCTATCCAACTCCTTTAATTAAATAATAATTATCATAATAAATATGCTTAGTAATATTAAATATATGGGGTTTAATACTTTATTTTTTTCAGTAAGACTCGTCTGCTTCATGTTCAGAGATAATCTTTTCCATATCTGATTCTTTTGATGTAAGGCATAATCAAAGATAACTTCTATCTATTATATTAAGTCGGTTCCTATTGTTGTTAAGTTGATAATTTACTCTACTGATTACGAAGTAGGCAATGCCAATTAAAATAATTTTGCTTCGTTCCAAAGTAGTGGAAACCACTCGTATATCTTATTTTGAAACCAAAAATTTTGTTGAATTAGTTTGAAATGCAATCTAGAGCTTATGCCGTTCGGAGGATCTATAAGCGTTTCTTGTAAATGAAGAGCTACGTTATGAACATTCGAAAAAAACGATTAATTTCCCCCTCTGGAATATTTAGACATGGTAAATCATTAAAGCGCAGCTCCATGTCATCATACAGTTTTTGTAAATGACTTAAGTATAGTGTTATTTCTAAATCTTTCAAATAATTCTTTATTCTTGCTAAAGACGGAAACTGTGCAAATTAAAGAAAGCTTAAATTATTTTAATTACTTTAATCTTTCTAAGAAACATAGTGATGGTCACTTTGTTCGAAATTAGTTTATAATTTTTAACTTGTAGTTATTTGTTTAACAAATTAAGCTTCTCAAATAAATCTTCAAATAAAAAAACATCAGATTTTATTGTTACAAGCTTCAAACTTATTTTCTTTACTCAAAAAAAGCCACCACCACTTCTCATAACGCTACAAAGCGAAAAAGACAGTTCCCTTTTGACAACCCTCATACTTCTGCATGCAAGGGCAAACATATAAACTCTTGATCCTTTTTTTTCTCGAATAATTGTAGAAATATGCAATTTTGGAGCGCGGTCGACTGAATATAATTAATTACGTCAATTACAATTTTTAGTGCATTATGTAAAGACCGAGCTATTTTTTGAAACACTAAGTGTTATGAATGAATTAAAAAGAGAATACAAAATAAGTTTGAAAAAAAGCCTTTTAAATATGCAATCAATCCTTTGTACCGGACTGTCACAGCGGCAGCATCAGCCATAGCACACACTATTATATTTTATAGCGGCATTTAATTTTTAGCAAAGTAATTCTCAACTTTGCTAAAAATTGTTTCCCCTTTACTATCCGTTAAATTCTTCCATACAAATATCATTTCCTATTTTAGCTTGCCTTCAAGTAAATATCTTACATGTGCCATAAGTACAGCTGAGTTGTCCGGCAAGCTTGTCTCATCAATTTTCAAAACGAATTGTACATTTTTTTAAATGGAAAATTAATTGTGTTTCTAAATCATTAGATATTTTATCGATACGCATTGTCTTCGATGAATTGCTAAGAGGAATAGATTCGATGACTTCCCCAATATTTACGCTCGTAAAGAATATGAGGGCAATAGAAATCTCTAGTAAGATCAAAGTTTCTTCTATGGTATGTGGCATTTCATTCTTGGTTATTTGTTTAGAAATTTCGTAAGAGACCGTCAAGCCCTTATATATTCCTATTATATTTATTGGAAAAGATTGTCTCAAATGTAGATTTATTTTCAAAGACTGAAAATATTCCAATGGTCTATCCAAATCTTTCTTGTGGGATGTTCTTAAATTGTTTTTCAACTACCAGGGGGTGTATACTTTCATTAGCGGGTGTAATATTGCATAGAAGACACCGGAATTGTTTTATCACGCGGCGAAGTGATGAATCCGTATGAACACTATATAATTAAGTACTGTCTACATTTTTTTTGCTTTAATTTTACAATCGGTTGGAAATTTTTTTTTTATTAAAGAAAGTAATCATGCGTAAAATACATCCACATTAAAAATGAATCAAAATTTCATTTAAAAACTATTATATTTTCTTTAAAAGGATCTCATTAAAATTTAAAAATAAAAATTTATTTTTTTATTTATAATTTAATTAATTTTTAATACTGTAGTATTTTATGCAGGATGCAAAAGAGTATTGTTTTCCAAATTTTATTTTTATAAGCCAAAGAAGACTGTGACCTTCTGAAAACGGCCTGTAGCCCTTGAGAGTCATATGACTCATGGTTGAGAACTACTGCTCTAAAGGATCAATACTTTTGAATCTTTAAACCAAATTTGATTGCCGAGTGTTTATTTGTTGATTGGTTACTCTGCGTGTAATATTATCTGTTGACTCATATACAGTTCGATCTGATTTTGCGTCGGGCATAGATTGTTGTTTTTTTAGAAAATTAAGCAATATGTATGTAGGAAATGGAGGCCTACCACATTCAAAAAGGCTCTGTGCCATTCTTCTATACAATTATTTAGGGCGTTCAAAACATTTTGAACTCGCCTTTATTGATTCCAAAGATAAATTTGAAATAGGAGTAGTTATCTGCGTTCTATATGGAGTAGTCCAATGTAGGTATCTTTAAAGTAGTTAATAGGCGGTCTAAACGCCATCCCTCCATAAGCACACTAGATTAATTTTAGTCTCAAGTAAATTATTATAAGTCGAATCGAGTGTTTCTCAACAAATACAAGTTCCGAAATCGTTATAGCATGCATTCGAGTATATTCGTTGTTTTTATATATGTATAATAATCATGCTCGTTTAATTAATCTCCAAATACATTGGAAAAAGAGAAAAAACTATCCACTTACGGCGACATTGGGGAAGCGTGGTTAAACCCGGTTATGGCATTGCGCTCAAGATCGAACACACTAATTGTAGATTTATAGAAATTTTTTGCCTAATTCTTAAAAAAAGATTCCGTGTTTTTGTTACTCATTTAAGCATATACACATGAAAAAAAGTGCAGAATGTGTTATGGCATAAATTAAAAATAGCTAATAAAATAATGAGGGCATAACTTTGAATGTTGAATCAAAAATTACGGGGTCTGAATTTGACAAAGGATTGAGACATCTTTAAGTTGGAACTATAATAAAACGACTATTATAGATACCTACAAAGTCATAGAGAAAAAATTGATAATTTCGATGGGAAATTTTTTATATATCTGGGAGGACAAGGGAAGATAAATTAGCCGACAATGGAGAAAGAGAAATTTGACTGAAGTCTCACTATTTTGAATATTTCCTTGAAGGAATATAAAATTTTGAATTACTAAAACGGTTTGGTGGGTAACGCCAAATAGGCTTTCAGAAATTACCCGTCGAAGTGTATTTGAGCTGACAAGACTCGAAATTTCGATAGAATTTTAAAAATTTATTTTGGCAATATCCTCCGGATTTGGTGCAGGGTTAGGAGGCGGGGATGACCTTTAAATGATCGTTCTGTTTTAATTTGTTTTAATGGGGGGTTTACAGTGCTTCTTTATGCAATTTCATTGTTTATTCGGAATATGAAGTTCGGGTAAACAATAAAGTCCTTTCCTTTTATAAATTTTAGAATTTTTCACTGCCAAGATTAAAAAATTGGCGTGATCCAAATTTAAGGACGCAATGTTAGTTTCGGCGTAAGGTTTTAATTTTTAAGATTTATTATCCGATTTTGATTTGGGAATCGTTAAGCTTATAAATCCCCAAAAATAATAAATAAAGATATGATTGTAAAAAATAAAATAAAAATGATAAAAATATTACATTGTTAGACAATCTTTAAATAAGCAAACGCGTAAACTATGTGTTATTAAAAACTAAAAAGCAGCAAGAACCAATCGTTTATTATAAAATCCTGTAAAATAGATCGGAATTATTAAATAAATTAAAAAAGAATATAATCTACGTTAAGTGAAAAATATATTATGACATTTTGCAAAAACGCATCGTTAAAATTCGGCAAACTGCGTTTGCGTGACTAAAATTTCGTGAGGCATAAACACATGGCTTTTATGCAGCTGTTTTTAAAAAGTTTTGAAGGAAAAACATATGTGATAGATACGAATGAATCATCGAGCGTAGATGCACTTATGTTTTCGATTGGAAATAAATTAGGTAATTTATCATTTTTTCTAATTTAGGGATTTCCTGTGATAAAACTAGAATCATATACGGAGGAAAACAGCTCGAACGGGGTAAAACTTTACCAGACTACAATATTCACAAAGAATCAACATTGCAAATGGTTGGGCTATTACCCGGAGGAATAATCGAACCAAGCATGCGTGTTTTAGCAATGGAAGTTAATTGCAATAAGAAGATTTGCAGAAAGTATAAATTAATATATTTTTTATATTAGGTGTTATGCTCGTCTTCCACCGCGTGCTGAAACATGTAGGAAGCGTAAATGTGGTCATTGCCCTGATATTCGGCCAAAGAAATTAAAGCGATAATTTTTGAAACTATTTATCTACATTTAACATGTGATTTGTTTTTAAAAATTTCTTGAAGAATTCTTAAAAATTACTTGAGGCTCGTTCGTAAATTACATAGCGCGTAAGGGGAAAGGATAGAGCATGATATTTTTGCTTATTTTTTTCACTTGCTAAGTAGAGAAAATATCTGAATCATTTTTTTTGGGTTGGGCGGAGGTTAAGAGATACAATACATTTATGATCTTTTTTAGTTACGCGGTACCCTCTTCCTGATTTGACATTTTATTATCGTATTTTCTAGGGAAGAAATTTTTTTTAAATTTCTATTTAAAGCTAATTCTTAACTTTCGACAATAAATTTTTATGATTTTATTGATTCCATTTATATTTTTTGTGTCGTGTGAGACGCCCTATTGTACAGTTCACGAATATATTGCACACTTCACCTATACTCATACATATAATGTAATATGAGTAGGGCTAACTTTTTGGTTAACTGGCAGGAAATTTCTACACACGGGTGCCGATCAGTTAATTTATGGTTGATGAACACTCTGTTAAAGTGTTAGGAGTTTTTTTAAGTAAATTCACCGGAATTTGAGAGGCACTTGTAGAATGCAATTTTTGTTTTAACACAATTTATGACCAATTCCTAATGAGATTTTTCTACATTATAGTTAACATGTTTTTAATAAATTTTCCATAAAAGTTTGTTTTTTATAATTTATTTTTACACAATTGGATTATAAATTTATTTTTCAAATCCTCTTAGTAATTCTCTGCAAAATAATAATTCTGTTTTAAGATATGTAGTTTTCTATGCAAATGGAATTTCTAAAAATTTTATTGTGTTAGGGTGAGTAAAGTGCTCATAATAGAATTTTAAAAACTGCATATCCGCCTCTTTCCTATAATAGTATGATGCCGATGTAATTCTTTTACTTTTTGGCGTACTATCTAAGGAAGTTTTATACTTGTACAGGTTAGATAAATCTTCTATTACCCTTTTACTCACCTAGCCGCCGTAAAAGGGATAAATATTTCCACGACCGCTTGACGGTTAGCGAGTAATAAAAACAACCCGCGCCATACTCCTATACTCAGATCTAGTACTTCATGACTCAGACGAAAGTTTTCATGGACTGGTATCGGTCAAAGATGAGAGGTTAAAGAACACATGTGTAAATAATTAGAATTAGAATTTTTGTTACCTGTAAAATAATTGTCATAAAAAGTAATTTTAGACTTAACCTACATCCTTTAAAGATAAGTAATAAAGGAGAGGACATTTTATGTAAATAATACATTTCCACCGCCAAAAATCAAAAGAAACGTGAATAATATAACGAGATCTTAATTCTGCATCCTCTTATTATTCAATCAACTACGCTATTTTTTTACACTTTTTTCATGATGTTCAGAACTTCTTTTGATGCCTTGTATAAAACATTACTGTGAAATCTTTTTGATAGTTTTGGACTCAAAGAATCTTCGACAACACATTTTTGATGGCTGACATTCAAAACAGGGTTCTCGGAAATTATAGACAATAATATTGTTAGCTTTACTCAAAATTATTTAAATTATAAATATTTTAATTTTAGTATAACGTATATTTATAAGTAAGACTTTTCGTCAAACTAGTTAGTTAACTGACACAAAAAATGGCAGATCTATAATCTGAAACGAAAAAAGCGTGGAGAATTTTATTAATGTCTTAATTTGTGATATTTGCTCAACGCGTATGAGTATTTGACAAATTATGAACACATCATTTTTGAAAAATTGGGCAGTGCTACTCTCCTAATAGTTGCGCAATGAAGACCAAAATATCGATATATATATACACGCAAAAATAAAGAAATATATCCTGCTCTTCTTGCAACCTTACATAGTTATTCAATTCAACCTTTGCTTGATAATTCTGATACCTAATCTTCACATTGGGAAAAAGCGCTACTTTAAGAAATGGTAAATTCGCTATTTTCAGGGGAGGGGTTACAGTACAACGACGAGATATTTATACATGGCCTTCCAACCAGTAGGCTTTAGCTGAAATAAATTTAAATGAAAAATTATATTTCCTTTCAAATTAAAAAAAAAAATACTTATGTAATTTTACTTATTATTTACGATACTCTGCCTATTTTTGTAACTATTTTACACTAAAATATCGATGATGGGGAATAAATTCTACAAAGTCCTTTAATAATAAGGAAGTAATATTATGAATCTTGCTATAATTATAACTTTATCTCGAGAGCAGGCTCGACTAAAAAGTTTCGTTTAAATAAAATTTAAAGCCTCTTTTAATGTAAATTACGCTTTGGGCTCAAATTGAGGCAGGTGGCCTCACGAATAACGGAACCACGAAAAAAATATCAGCGGATATTTAATTTGAACATGTATCCAAACGTATGTATATTATACTGCTATAAACGCATTAATAAATTGATTCTACATATCAACGTCATTCGTTGATCTCCATTGAAATTCCCCCGGACGATCGGTAATTCTATCCTGTTTAAGTTTGCCGTTTTCATCATATGAAGATGTTCTATTTCTTGGCGCTCAACAAGTTTTTATAGTCTTCAGGAGGTCCTCATTTGTATTTGTACATGCACCCTTTGTAGAATACACGAACTCAACAAAATGATTGAACGTCAGATGGGTATAGGTGTTTGGAAAATTACAGTAGCTCCTAAAGTGGTCCGTAATTATTGTAGATCACGATTTTGCGTGGGTTTACATGACAGACAAGAAAGTACAAGAGGTTCTGTCAGAAACCTAATCAATACTAATCTTTCAATCATTAGATCATTCTTTTCCCATCTACGCCCAAGCTTAATTCCCTTAGAGGTCATTTTGCTGTTTATTTTTTGAAAATTTAGTTTAATCAAGTTTGAATGTGATTTCGCGACCACCTGTGCCCATATTCTCGAATTTCCAGCTGTCGAATACCAGTTTTCTTGAGTGGGGAGATATGGTTGCTGAAGAAGGGCCTGTTCTTACGATAAGAGACATTGGTTTAATTTATGCTTGCCAACATTAGACTAACTTCAAAATACTGTCGTCTGGAATTTTTACACCTTGAAAAAAGATTCGAGAAAAGATATTTATACTTCGACGGCAGTCCTTTTTAGTCCATCTCCCTTCTTACGCCTATGAGAGAAATATTGTTGGTTCTACTAATTTCACATAATTGAAAATTTATAAAAACCCCTGTTTCTACGAAATATATTATAGCGTTATTTTCCTTATTTAATATAAATTTAAAGTAATTAACCGAATCGATTGTTCTTTACATAGTGTGCCTCTATGTGAAAGGTTACTTTTATAAATATGATTCCATTGTTATCAAATGCTAACTTTCCAAAATTCCGAAAATTTTAGCAGCATAGTATCAATCGAACACAAGACAATTTAAAAAATATATTTAATCATTAGAATGTTTAATAGAATATAGTTTTCCGTCAAACAGTCGCATACGGACATTATTTTTTTATTTTATTATACATCTAGCCTTATCCTATCCCACGATTTATAAATTAATATTTCGAATAAAGTTCCTTATCGATCCCCTCCACCCACATTGCGGTGATAGCGATGGCTTTATTATATTATAGATTTTAAAATATATAATCATATTGTTACGACAATCACAATTAAAATGTTAAACCAGAAAATCTAGTCAAATGTAAATTATATCCCTCGAACCGTGCAAAAAAACTCCAGAGATTTGTTTTTCGTTTTTTTAACCTTTCAGACTTCTTTAAGGGATCATTTGAAAGATTCTCAACAATATTTACTTCTCCATCAAAAGAATTTTGTTCTGCTTCTTGTAAAAATATAGTATTAATTGCATTCAAACTACCTTCAAACTCCTTGTGTGAGATCTAGAAACTGTATCTCGAAAAAGAATGCAATAGATTGCTATTTTATGCGTAGAATAGTTCTTCAGGTTTATATTACTGCGAAAACAATCGGTTATAAAACAATCGAATCTGGAAGCACATGAGCACGTATAAATAATTATAAAGTCGCCTCCGTTCTATCTGGGACCTCTACCATGCACATTTTACTTTATATGGGTCCTTCTACTGCCGCTAAAGCCTCTGCACATATAACTGAAGGCCTGGGTAATTTTTATTTTCCTCGAGTTTAGTTTCATCTATTTCGACCATGATTCCAGGCATTCCAATCTACAGATCGATAAAATCGAAACTATCGCTAACTAATTTTCCCACAGATGTTTTCATAATCTGGCATGTAATATTTAGATTATCCTTTAAATGTGATCATTTGCTCTTTTTTTGATTTACCCAACCAAAAATATGCCACATTAAAATTTAGAGTTTTTAAAGAAAGGTCCACTATTTCTTCGATATCTGAACCTACGGTTTTTTATCTGTGGTACTTTCAATATTTAGCGCGCAAGATAAGAATTCTGCTCACATTTCCCACATATATGTGATGAAGATAATCTATTTTTTGAAATAAACTATTAATTAACATTTTCTTCTGAAATAATTAGTTATAAATAACTAGAAGTAAAATCTATACCTTTGATTTTTTTCTATATTATATGTTATAAAAATGGGAGAAAGTCTCAAATGAAAAAAAAGAGTTCCAAAAAAAATTAATTGTTGCTTTCAAATATTTTGATATAAAAGTATTAAAGATAACTATAAAAAACATTTAGTCAGTTTTAGGCTTTATTTATCGCCTTACAGTGGAGAGGAGGGGGCTTGGTATTGAATCTGATCTGATTTCCCAACATTACACCGCAGGCAATCACATTGCATACAAATACATCGTACTAGATTACATTGCAATAAAATAATTGTTGATCTCAAAAGAAATAAAGTTTGAGCACTATTTTTTATAAATTTGTTAATTAAGATTTAAAACAAATAAAACGTGCACAACGACATATCGATGACTTTAACAAATTCAAAATCCAATTGATAGATAATTATAATCAATAAAATCGATATATATTTAGTTTACTTTTACTTTTAATAATCCAAAGCGACTAAAATAATTTAGGTTAAATATCAATATTTAACGCTAAGATCTTGAGAACGTATTCATGTCGCAATAAATCCGATTGGATTTAAAAATTATAGCTAAATAGGATTACTAACTCATAAAAAGCGATCGATAAAATTGATATTTGAGTTTACCAGAGTTTCATTTCCTTAAAATAAAGGAAAGCCAGTAGAAAACTATTTGAGAATGCATAAAATATAATTTAAATCATAATAGATAAGATGCTTTACACTAAGCGGCAAGGTTTGCATTTCAAATAGGAGTATTCATAATCATAAGATAAAAATGAACTCAATTAAATGAGGATCAACAACAGATTATTGTTGATTAAATAGCTGGATCTCTTGTTTCTGTTATAGTACAACTACGAGCCACGTTCAAACATTAGGAGAACATTTCAGCCCACTAGTAGGGGAAATTCACATTTTCAAAATTCTTCTTTGTCATTTGAATAATTCATCATCTTTGAGGAATTTTAATTTTACGCGTAGATGTAATCGATTCTTGCTACATGATTATCTGAGTCGTACAAATCGTATATAATATTTTCGAATATAAAAAATATGATTTCTTGAGCCTAAACAACAATTAGTGCTGCGATAGCACATTCAAGACGGCACCGAGATCATTCTGTCAAACTATGTTCATTACATGTTTTAATGAATAAAAGAGTTATACCAGTCCTGTATGCTCTTTTATATCTAAAAGGAAAGTAACGTGCGACGAGGTACTTAATGTAATAAAACCCCTAAAACCTGAAATTAATCCTCGTACTGTCATGACCAACTTTGAAACTACTTCCATAAATGTTGAGAAAAATGTTGTTTCTTTCATTTTTGTCAATGTATGTGGAGGCATATACAATCTAATTCTGAACTATGGCTCCGATACCTAAGAGGCAAGAAACGGATATTCGAATTAAAAAAACAACCGACTTTTGGATTTTTTCCCATCAAAGACATTGTATATAGATTTAAATCTCTAATTAAACGGGAATACGATCAAAGTGATAAATAAACCCTCTTTTCAGTCTTGCAATACTTTGAGAATATTTTGGTCGGACAAATAATTATCGATGAGGAACGACGTAATCCGAAATTTACAACCAAACCTAGCAACTGTCATTAACAGGTTCTTTCTGGGTTGTCTTTTACTAAAAATTATTTAAAAGTATGGGACCACATATGTAATCGTTTGGTTTGCGCTAGTCCTCTCTCAAGTTGGAGGCTCTTAAAGAAATTACAAGAAGAAAGTTTTTTCTATTTCAATACAGCGCAATTAACGGCTGGGCTAGAAATTCAAACTCAAAGGAAGAAGTACAAAAATGAATATTTGAAGATAGCAAGAATCGTAAATTCATGTGAATGTTCAAATATAAAGCTATTTCTAAATTCTATTGTTTACAATTTATTTTTAAATTGCTTTATTTTAATTATAAAATAGTAAAAATTAGTTCGTTGGGAAAATTTGTAGAAGCTAGACAAATTTCGAGGATGGGAATAATAATAAATTGTGATTTTACAAACCTGTCTCTACTGTGCATAGTAAATTCATAAATTAGTTATAATTAATTGTTTTTTAAAATGAAAATCGGAATCATATAATAATTATAACAATAATGCGAATTAAATCTTTATCAAATTAATATAATCATTTATTTCAAAACATAAAAAATTACTTTGTCCTGCAGCAGAAAAGAAATATTTGTTAATCAGATTAAATCAAGATCCCACAATATTTATTTTTATAGAGGGAATAGTTCGAATGTTTCAAGGAATCTCGTTATTTTGTTTTATAAGTATCGTAATAAAATATAAACAAACAGATTTATTTTCGCCGAAAATTAGATTCTTAATAAATTCTTGTTCAATTTACATCAAAGAGAAAAGAGTGAGAATTAATGAAAAAAATCAGACAATTGTTTACTAAAAATAAGAAATTTGATATTACGGATTCAATAGTTTTAAAAATGCAGCATAAAGACTCAAATTAAATTTTACATCTATTCCTTCCTTAGAATTCAATTCAAAAACTTAATTTTATTTTCCTAGTTTTAATATTTTTACGAAAGGATAGATACATAAATTTCGAAATATATACACATTAACGGTTTAATTGTTTGCCCCGTGATGTCGTGCGATGTAATGTCGCATATTCATTTGACCCGATATGTTTTAAAAAAATCTCAAATTCTTTTAAGAGCTATTTTAAGTTCCCTATTAATAATTAATTTTCACTCATTCTCTAATTAAATGAATATTCTTACTCAAAGAAGCCTGAAGTTATTGAGTTAAACCTAAATTATGCTGTGAGAAGGATACTTGCACCTGCTTCTTCATTGAGGTCGGCCTTTTCAGTTTTTTAGTATGTCATATATGTGGAATTAATTTCACTAAAAACATAAATTCTTCATAAAAATCAGATATTCTTTAAAACATCATTTTTTTTAAATGCTATTGAAGCGGTTAAAATAGAAATAATATCATCTCTCCTCCACGGGTAAACTTAGAGACATTATGATTTTATTCTTGAATTTCGACAAAGAAAATTTTAGAGTTTATTTTGTTAGGGTTTAAACAGTATTGCAGCGCCTGCCGAACTAAATTAGGTCAGTGTGTTGAAAGATGGTTTGAAGGAAACAATTTTACTTTGTGTTTAAAAATATTTATGTTCTTTAAAGCTGGACTAAAAAATTTCGAGGGTGGCCAACATCTATAGAAACTAATGACTTAAAAAAGCAGTGGTTAACTGCTATTACTTGATTAGGGGGGGCTATATTTTTCACTAAATTAAAAATAGTATATTTAAGGTATGTCTTATTTTTGTTTATCTACCATCTCAGGAAGTATTGAAGGTGCTAGGACAGTTAAAGAAATCGTCGAGAGCATGCTTGGCAAGGGTAAATATAACGCCGGAAGAAGAATAAACTCGGGGTGGATCTTTTGGTGGGTTGAACGAGAAGACCCTTCAAAGTGTTAGAAGGTTCTAGTTCTTGATCAAAATCTCAAACTTTAATTAAAATAATATAGCAATTTATTATAGCAGGAACTACAATAATTTCAGATAACTGGAGGGCATATTTTCCAATCGAATCTCTTGAAATGATAAAATGAGTGTAAATAACAGCATAAATTTTGTGCTTCTACTGAATGAAACTACATATACCCAAAATATTAAGAATTTTTGGCGATGGGAAAAAGTAAGGTCCCTTTCAACAATAAAAGATGCAAACTGAAGAATTTAACGAATAAGAGAACTATTTACCGAAAAAAATTGATATTGAAGTAGATTTTACCTCACATAGTTTTAATATAAAGTTGATAAATTCAAAGATCGTTGAAAGTGTAGATCGTGAAAAAAAACCCTTTACACATTTCCCAAATTATTATTTATTTAAATTATCGGTAAAAATGACTACTTGGGGCAAGCCGCGCATCTGCGCAAAAATTAAAAATCGATGGATTTGAATTCTATTTTAAACTGTTCATTAATTTCTCTCAAG
>SGJC01000222.1:0-18478 GCA_009887335.1 Henneguya salminicola | reverse complement strand
AACGCATTAAAATGAAATTTTCGTCCTAGCCGGTGCTATTTGTACACCCATAAGTAAGAATCGTTGAAAATTAGATTACAGAAATACAAATTACGCCGGATCCTTAAGTAAACTTTAACCAAATATTCTAATTTTAACTTTAAAAAAGACAAGAAGTTCTTGCTTACTGTAATGTCCAGAAATGTTTCTATATTTAGTAGTTGAACTCAAAATTTTCTTATTAGACTGATACATTGATATCTTATTAAAATATGATATCATATTTCTGTTCGTAATCAGTTGTCGAATATCAAACAACATAAATACCGTTTTGAATTAAAAACATCAATTTTATGATATTTTGGTTGTAAATACGTCTTCTTTTAGAAAAAAAAGTTATAAAAACAAATTATTCGTTCAGCTCTTCTTTTTAATGGGAAAATTTGACATTTATTAGACAGCGCGCCAATACGAACTGTAACATTCGACTCTTTTCCAGAGCTGATACGAACCAAAATTAAAAATTTTTCTTATAATCTAGAGAGGGAGGGAAGAATTCTGAATATTACCGGGGTTCGGGTTATATGAAAAAGAATGCTTTGTGAACATTTCATTTTAATAAAATCGTAAGTTTTTTTAAATCAGTGGATTCAAAAATTAAAAAAAAGGCGGGAAATATTTTATTGCACGTAAACTGTTCTTTTGAGCCCGATTTTAATCAGCAGCGTCGTTTGAGCTTATTTCCACGTCTGATTATTAATCAATTTATAGACAATAATATTTTTTTACTAAAATCCATAATGATGAAAAGGGAAGCTTTACTTGTTTTATTTTCTCGTTGATCGTTTTGTAAAATTTCTGAGTTTAGTGAAAAATAAGTTTTTAAAATTCATCAGTTATGCCTAACACATGACATATTTATTTGAACCAACTTTCTTATTTTTAGTTTAATTAAATCAAGATACAGATATAGACTTACTTCTCACACTTCTATGCATCTATCCCGCACAAATTAAATCCAAGAATAAAAAACAATTTTATTATGAGAGTAATTTTTACATTTTAAAATCGAATTGATGATATTATAAGTTGTGTTTTGTATATTTTTGTTTAAAACAATACATCCCCATAAACACGTGCCTAACTGTCAAAATATATTTAGAGCTGGTCCATTTAAATTTTTTTTTGTATTTTCCTGTCAAAAAGAAGTTACGAACTGCACGTTTAATTATATCAAACATTAGCCTTTAATTCTTTGAGAAAATTCATCACGGCTCTTTTTAGAAAACACCGGTTTGTACGATTCGATTGAAAAGCTATGAAAATTGTGATGAAAAATGTTTGTTTAAGCCAAATATTGAACGGATCACAGGTATTGCTCTTTGGTATTATTTTTTTCGTAAAATGTAAAATAAATTTACTTTTTTTTATTGAAAAAAATGTTTGATCGATATTGCCAAAACGTTGTTCTTGAGTTGCCCTATACTTTCGGGCCTTTTGTTCTGGTGGTTTGGTGTGGCTTAGCCGGCAGAAATATGTTTCTTTTTTGATAAACTGATAAATCACCCAGTGGTGGTTATAACTTCTTATATTCCTTTACGAGGAGGTGACGTTCGATCATATACTCTAAGCTACTAACAGAGTTATTATTTCATCTACGTCGCCTTAGAACCTTTTGATTATTTCACTATTATCTATATTTTGATTTGGCCCAATGTCTAAAGAGAGATTTATGACCGGATGAAATAAATTACAGTTGCATATGTTATGGTACTCACTCCTTCATCACAAGTAATAAAAGAATTACAGCAGGGATGTCCTCTGTCGCCTATTTTGGTAAATGTCTTTATTGATGACTTAGCGGCAGAGCTCAGACCAATAGGGGTATCGGTACCAGGGCTAGCAAATAAGGTTGGCTTCCTTGTGTATGCAGATGACCTGGTCATAATGGCAGAGAGCGAGATGGAACTCACACAGAAAATAGAGGTGTTAAACCGGTGGTGTACAACTAATGAAATGACCGGGAATGAAGCCAAGTGCGAGAAAATGGTTGTTACCCCGGAAGGAAAAGATAGTGGCCCAGGGCGTCAGCTTAAAGTAGGAGACCTAACTATAAATGCAGTCGAGGAGTACAAGTACCTTGGAGCTGTCCTCAAAAAAAACCCATCGTGGGATCACATCGTGAAAGAAAGAGCGGAAGCGGGTAGAGGTGCTCTCGGAGGCCTCACAAAATGCCCGACTGACCGTCAGATTCCCATATGGGCCAAACTAAGGATAGTAAAGAGTGTACTTATGCCACACTTGCTGTAAAAAGCCGAAGTGTGGGGGATGACCCCACAGCGAGTTACGCCCTTGCAGAAGATTGTAGATAGAGCCCTAAAGTGGGTATACGGAACCCGAGGGAATGCCCCGGCCATCGCAATGAGGGCAGAAGCCAGTATGCTGCCTGTAGCAGTAATGGCAGCTACTCGGCAAGATGCAGCTCTAGGGCGGCTGGCGGCATTAAGAACCATAAGGGGGACTAATAAGAGGCGTGGTTAAGAACCCTAAGTGGACATGGGCGACAGGCACGAGGAAATGGCTTAAGAGGTACTGCCATATGGGACCCGAGGATTTTAACAGACTCAGTCAAAACGATAGGGACAGGAGCGTGCATAAAACTTTGAGGCAACACATAGAAGCCTGCATCAGGAATAGGTCAAAATATAATGACGCGACCTTGGCAGATGGGTTCAGAAAGAAACATGGGTTCAGCGACTTTTGTACGGATGGCTGGCTCACGTTCGAGCGAGAGCATCCTGACCTGCGAAGAGCAGTAAATATTATAAATAAAATAAGAATAGGCCTTATAAGTTTAAATAAGAATGGAAATAAATGCATGTACTGCAACGGAAGGGCTTCCAAATATACTCACGTACTATCAAGGTGCCCCGCGTTCAGACATATCCAAAAGGTAGAGCGTAAAATAAGCTACGCTAAACGCCCGAAAGAGAGGAGAGGATGGGTTGTGGACATGCTAAGATCGAGAGCCACAAATCGTAAGAACTTGTGGGACAGCAAGGACAGAGACTGCGAGAGGGGAACAAACCAACAACGTAAGGGTAGTTGTTGGCAGCTGAGTGGTACCAGCTGAGACATAAAGTTTGCTAGGTATTGTGAGGCAGTTCGGATACACGAGATCCAACTCCACAAAGTAATCATAGAGAGAGAAAGTCAGGAGTTTACCCCGCGAGCCGATGCCCTTGTGGTACGGCGTCCCTAGAGGGAAGAGGTTGGGTGTGAGGTTTAGTGGAAGAGACCCCCACACTACCGCTGAATCATATAAGTGGTGCCTACCTGGCGCCTGCATGGGCAGACCGGGGGACCGTGAAGCCCCTCTCGAAAGAGACCAGTAAGGTTTTACACATCCAGGTTTAGTACAAAAAAAAATAAAATAAAATAATTACAGAGCACACATAAATTTTAATGGGCACAGTATTTTTTAACATTTGCCTTCCATAGTTGCCATATAATATAGTTTTTGGGATTCCCCAGTATAAAAACTCAGAAAACCCTTAATTCTTCACCCGTACGTTGTTCTTTTTATGTATGACTTGCACCAAAACACACGGCCGTAATTTAAAAAGTTCCCCCTTACCCTATTAAAATATGATTCACAAGAAACGTAAATATTTGTTTGCCTGAGTCCTTAAAGGATCATACATAAACATAAAATACATGGCTTTAGTTATAGGGGCAAACAACACTACTACCTTGTACAAGGGCGTCCTAAATAAAATTGTTATTATATAATCTAATGTTTGATGAAGGTAGCGGTTGTTTAACGTCTCGAATTTTACGATTAACGATATTGTTAACTACCTTAGGGCGCCCTCACCTAGACCACCTAGTAAAATAGGGATTCCCCGTTATCACTGATTCTTCCAAATGCCTTTTTTTTACAAAAATTTCAAAATGGGCTTTCTGTCAATTCATGATCTTTTGAGAACTGATAGATTTACTGCTCTTTTAAAATTTGTGACAAAGAGAAAACAATTAATTAACGGATAATAATTTGAAATAACTGAAAAAATAAGTAATAATAATGTTTTTGCTTTACTCTTCCTTTTTTCTCCAAAATTATATTCCTTGCTCCCGAATCCATGATTTGTATATTTTGAACTATTCATTCCCTGATTCTCAAAAAAAAATAAAATATTTTTATTAATAATTACAATGTAGCTTATATATGCAATTGTATAAATGAATCCATGAAAAGTATCTGCAATGAAACAGGTACCAGTTTTATGATTTGTTATACTGTTTCCTTTTTCCATATTTTTCTCTAAGCCTTAAAATAATATTAAAATTTGCTTCCAATAAAATTAGAAAATATATAAATATTCAGATGCTAGTTCAGGAAAGATTAACTCAATCTGCATGAGTATTGTTTCAGTATTTTTTATTTCCCTTCTTATACTATAACGTTTTATTGTATTCATATTAAAAAGTATGAATTTGAATCGCCTCAAATAAAATTTTAAAAATAGTGTTTGGTTCTATACGTTTTTAGACACCTATATTTTCAATATCTAAAGTTGACATTGGATCTTAGCGCTCCATATTTTTGAATATTTTTTTATTGTCGACTGGGTATATAAAACCTTATTAATCTCGTTCGAGGAGATATTCACATTATTTCAGTTGGCATTAAACTCTTTGCGAGTTATAAATTATTGCCAAAATATCAACAGTGGTGTTGACGTCTCACCCTATTTGCTCCCTACGAAAACCATACTCTAAGGCATTTGCTCTAAGATTAAGTTCCAAAATATCTTGCTCAGCAGTGCTAATTAGAAATGTGATCTCTGCGATAAGGACTGTATGCCCCTGTACGTTTAAACAAAATATTTTATGGCAGGAGCCATAAGAAATTACAACAATAACTGATATATTGCGGAATTACTACACTACACTGTTTTGAACATCCCTCGGCAGCTCCCTAAACATGGGAAGATTTTAGGATGTTCCTTTTAATATATTCTCAACATAGGTTTGTATTTAATGGGAGTTTTAAGGTGCCATTTGTTACGCCCTTTGTTAGAAATTTGTTTTAATGTCCGGCTCAATGAAAACAGCGGCCTTTAGAGGGAAGCCCTTGGGTGATGCTATACATAATTATTATCGAGTTGTTTAACGTAAATGATCCCACATTTTATCTTATTGAAAACGTTTTATGATCTTCCCAGACAAGAAGTCTTTCGCACAAATGCGAGATGGTCATCTATGAATCCGTGTCTTGCTATACTTATCCAGGGTAGCTCGTTATAGAATTCCCTTCTATTCCTCCTTTTCCTGATATTTTACATAGGGAATGGAGATAATTTTTTAATCTCGTTTTTATGGGGTTTTTTTGGAAGATTAATTCTCGTTGCAATTATTCTTCCTTATGCCATCGGATCGATAGAAATTTGTTGTTTTGAATATCTTATTAAGCTAATACGTTTTGTATATTCTTAAAATATTTGTACCCGCCAATCTTGAAATTTTTAAAACAGAAAACCCAAAAATTAAATATTTGTTGTCGTTAATTTGAACAGAATAACTATGTCGGTCTCCTTTGCGAGTAACGGTACTTTTTCCTCGTTGGCGTTCGTCTTCTGCAAGACTTGAACCATTAACAAGATCAGTATTGGTGTGTAAGTTCTTCCTATCTCCCTAATAAAGCCCCCATACTAATGGGCCATCGGCTTACATGAACAAAAATTTAATGAGCAAACTGATTTTTCCAAAACGACTATCTCCGTGATTTTATACTTTCCCGGCCGTTTTTCTATATTATTATTTTCGGAAAAGGCACAATTCAATAGTAACAATAAAAATATATTACAAGAAACTATATTCGACAACTTTTCAAGCATAAAACACGGTGTCAATCTATTAAAATAAAAGGAACTGTCATGCAATGCCATAACTCATTGATTAAACGTTATAAAAAAAAAACTATAATTACCAAATTCGATATATTAAATTATTTTGGGGTAAAAATTTCAGTTCTAAACCTGCCGAATCAAAATAAACAGGCCGTTTAATAGGGCCCATACTAAAATCGAGTTTGATATCTTTGGGTTATATTCTTTTGAGAATAGTCATCTTTTTTTAACTGGTTGCGCACTTTATTTCAAAATTATAAAAAATCGTTACTTTTTAGAATATAAAAATAAATTTTTTTTTTGCGTTTACATCATTAAGGTGGCTCGATGATTGACTGTTTTTCCCCAACCTTCAGAAAATGGATCTCTTGGAAAATGTCATTAAAAGCCACCATAACAAAAATCTCACAATTTTTCGTCCAAACAACCATCTACCTTTATTTTCCCACAAATTCGTTCAATTTCTCCATCATAAATTTAAATATTTAAGCCATTTTTATGTTAAATTTAAAGCGTGATCATGTTGTTTAAACAGAAATTATTTTTTTTATTATCATGAGATTTCATCACAACAAAAGCTTGTCGCTTTGGCTTAGCAATGATGACATTGATATTGTGAGAAAAAGTGACCTTAGAATGTGTAATAAATCTATTTTTCATCCTAGTTTGTATAGATTATATTGGCAGAAATATATCCAACGGAGACTTGTTTGTACCAAATGCCGATCATCCTTGCCTTGTATGTGAATGTGAGGCTGGAACCCCAATAATATGCACAGAGCTTGAGTGTTCGCAGATCGACTGTTATCAGCCATTAAATTACATCCGTTATTGTTGTGAAAACAAATGCATAGGTATGTTATTAAAAATAATTTTAGACTATAAAACTAATGTCAACAAAATGATTTATCTGATTATTATTTTGTTTTCCCTTGTTATTTTATCAATATTAATTCTTTTGGCAATAAAAAGATGCTTATCCCGGCAAACCTCGTCAGAAACCAGTGGCTTATTATTGATGTTATCTTTAGATGCTGTTCAAAGGGAAATTAGAAATGTCGTTCCTCGTAATTCTCCGTTAAACAAACCTCCACCATATACACCAAGTTGTGATCTTATACCAGATCCCCCACCTTACATCCCAAGACAAGCAGACTCTACCCCCGCTATAGAACAAGTTTCAATATATCCTAATCAAAATTCAACCCAAACAAACCATAATTCCATTCGTTGATTTTTTGTTATTTTAATTAATGTGCAACATTTTCGACAATCATTCATTTATTTTTCCCTAACAAATTCTAGATAATTTATTGAATATTTTCCTAACGATATTATAACCGGGTTACTAATAGGGTGGGGTTATAATCAGACCTCGATCTTTAAGCTTAGTAGCTAAAAGAATGTTATATGAGCAGTTTATGTTCCCTTGTTTTATAAAAAAAAGTGTTTTGAGGACCCCTTCCTGGTTTTAGAAAAGAGTAAAAATCCTCATCAGGTTGTTCCAGTATAGAATACAACTCATTGTATTTTGTCAATTAATTAGTGTAATTCAGCATAACGACCGCACATGCGCGAGCGTGGGTGAATTAAAATAAATCCTTTTTAGCTTACTTCCCGACATGAACCAAAATCCCGGCAGTTTGACCACTTTGACTGCAACACGGTGGCCATTTAAAATAATAATACAAAAAGAGGTCTTTAAAGGTATCGAAACAGAGGCTCTAATAAGCGTGAAAATTCCTTCATCCCATGATTTTTTAGCAATATCAACAAATTTTCAAATCCTTTTTAAAACTAAAAACCTAAAATTAAGTTAAAACAACAACAAATATCCAACTGATTGACCCAACCCCTAAGCTAAAACTATAAGTTTGAATTTATTAAAAAAATGGGGAAATTGTCGTTCATGCAACTTACCAGCTATTTTGATTTTTCAAGAAGTAATTTTTTTCGCTCCGAATAGTTATTTTTAGTTGCCCAAGAGATATTAAATGCTGTTGAAATAATCAGAAGGGCCTCTGGAAAATTAATGTCTGTGTATAAATTAGGAAGGAAGAATATAATTAAATATTGAGTTAATTTTTATCGAATAGGTATGCTGAATCAAAAAATAATGTCTTAGTAGTTATGCCTCTATGAAGATAAGATGTTAGATGTGAGGTATGGGGGAGGAGAGTTCTCTGACTCTCTATGTTTTGGCATGTATTTTTTTGGTATAGAAATATTATATGTTGACGCTATTAAAGATGTAGCCTCGTACTTGCTTAAAACACCTTAGTAAAGCACGTACACCTAATTAAAATATATCTTTTTATAGCGGCTCTGCAGATAATACAAAGAGGTTAGTTGTGCGGAAATTTATCTACTACCTCCTGAAAGCACATCAGAAGGCTTACATAAAATATTTTTTTTCAAACAAATATACATTTATCATCATCGAAGCTAAACGAGCGAAAAATCGCGTTTCAGTATTGAAACGGCCAAATAAGTCTTTTATTGTTCAACCCCTACCACTGTATCCCTCCGAACATGCAATAATGTTCTCAAATACATGTAAGAATTGCCAAAATCTGAAAAGAAGCGATCCACCTCAACGGCCTTCCTTTTCCTTGATTTAAATGGAATTTCTAAAATCATCCGTGCATGCCTGAGATTTATTTAAAATATCAACTACATACACAAAACATAGGGAATGTGAAAATAATAGAATCGAAAAATATTTTATGATAGCGTTTTTTATAAATAAATCCACTGAAATCAGAAAATGAAAAAATATATAAATGGGTAACCTATTGTAGATATATAGGTTAGGAGTTCTCATTGTGAAGGTTGCAGAGCGAATTTCGAGAAGTGGTCCGAAAATTGAAAAAGATGTCTTATTTCATTTTCCCCAGCTTTTTCCCTTTTCGGGTAGATCGTGAAATTTGTTTTATTAAAATTGAGGTGACCTAAGCAAGTTTTCGAACCCTTGGCATAAATTATAAATGAAGAAATAATGAGAAAAACTTGTTCGAAAAGCACTGAGTTGTAAAATAATAGATCAAAATCCACCTTATGTATAAAGTGCGGCCTGATTGAGGTTATATTTATTTCGAAATAAATAAATAATATTCTATGTGAGGTCTCAAAATTTATCCAATCAACCTCTATTAATAAAAAAAGACGAATTAAAATATAAAAAATGCGGTGCGCCATGATCCTCATATTTCAGTAACTACAACCTATAAAAAAATTGAAAAGCCCGCCAATTATATTTTATGGTCCTAATGGAGTTTTGGATGCATAAATAATATTTTAACCTTCTCAAGTAATTGGCGGTTATTTATACTCGCACTAATGAAATATGTTAGTTGTGAAAACAGATTTGGTTCTTTGATTGTGTCTGTGAGCCATTACCCTTGTAGTACGGTTTTTCTAGTGGTAAGAAGTTAGTGGAATATTTTTTTATCAATTCCCATTCTACCTCTAATATTTTCATTAGCCCCCACCCAGGAGCCGAAGTGGATCGAATAAAACTCCGTTAAGACCTTGTCGAAAAAAGACCAGTAAGGTTTTACATATCCAGTCCGAGACGGAAAAAAATTGCTTTTTATGTGTAAACTAGCAGCTAAAAACCTAGATGGGAAGGTAAGGCATGTGAGAATAATTAAGTATAAAATGAGTCATAATGAAAGTTAACGATTATTATATCTATTAATCGTTTACTTCCATGTATCTTCAAAAACAATAGAATACAGCTTAGGTAGAAAAATATGAACCCACTAGGAAAATACAAAAAAAAACAAAAAATTATTGATTTAAGTTAATGTTGTCATAACTTCATTATCTACGTGAAGTCTTTTGTTTTGAAAATGTAAAAAAGTCAATAATATAGAATTGAGGGCATAAGCAGATGCAGTAAAAATCAATGATATTAAATATTTATTGTGATTTGAAAATATTCCAAAAATTGGAATAAGAACCGCTCCTATTAGATTTCCAACAAGTAGTCCAGCATTCGCACTAACATTTGATTGAACTGGATAGGAGATATTAGCCAGCATTTCAAAACCAAGTGAACAAAAAGCATCAGAATGAAATCCCAATAATAACATTGAAACAAATATAGTGTAGTTATTATTTAGTCCTTTTTGGTTAATAAAAATTATAACAATTGTCATCAATGAGCATACAAAGTTAATATAAGATGAAAAATGTTTATTATATTTCGGCCCAAATTTTCCAACTAAAGCTGCAAAAAATAGAGTACCAAATGCTCCCATTAATGTACAACATGCTCCAATATAACCAGAGATTCTATTAGTATCTTTATTAAAGAAATCATTCATTTCAGTAAGAAACATCGAAGTGATTGCGGTGTTGGCATAATAAACTCCATAAATAATAAGAAAAATAGATATTTTAATATTTTTAAAAAGACTCATTGTTTGTTTTATTAAGAATATCATGGTCTCTTTATTACTCATAGCTTCCATGCCCTCTTCTATGGTGCACTCCGACTTACTTGGAGGTGTTTTTGGGCAATTTTCAGCAAAGATACACGTAATTAAAAGAACGACCTTTAAGATTAAATTTAAATAGTATTACAATTGCAAAAAAGAATTCGGACGATACTATTATTTTCAATCCGAATCCATACGATTCTTTTTTAATGTACAAATGCATTATTAAGAATGGAAACAAATATCCAATTGAAAACCCTATAAGATTTGACAAGCATGCAACAGCTGTACTTATATCTCTCTCATGGACTCCAAACCATTTTGCGGATAAATATGCCGGAAGATTAAGTATTACACCTTGATAGTGAGTGGTTTTAAAATACCTTGAGAAAATGATAGAATAACGCTTCCGAGCATACAGATAATAAATTGCAGGTTGAGATCTTCTTTAATAATAAAAAGAGCGGAAAATCTTAACGCAGTCCCAGATCCATGTAAAAGACAGCCTAGAATCAAGCACCATCTAAGTCCAATGATATTGGGAAGAAAAACGGAGATTAACGAAATAAATCCAGGAAACAATAAAAACACATTTGAAAACCAATTTATATGACTTTCTTTTTTATTGAAATATATCGATAATTCTTTAGTAATAGCACTAAAACTGATCCAATAATGTCCATTCAGTAATAAACTCAAAGAAAGCAAAAAATTCATCATAAATCGTTTTCTATAAAGAATATAATTGTCGGAATGATCCTGAGTTTTTTCGTTATTTTTTAGTTTCCCTTTTTTTGATTTATTGAATGTTTCTGATAAACTGAATCGATGCGAGGGCATTTTATATTATATTCTTGGATACAAATAAGAGATTTCGAATTCTTTAATTTGATGTAAAGAAAATCTATATTAGTTTCTAACACTCCTTTTTTTTCACACCAAAGTGCTGAATCAAATATTTTTTTTGCTTGATGTTTTAAGATCGAACGAAAGTAATTAATCCTCAATCTGTAAACGATTGACATTAAAATATTTTTTTTTTTTAATATTTATTTCAGGGAACAAATGAACTTTAAATTTTTAGCCAAGCTTTTTTTAGAAAATTTTTTTTTTTCTAGCTTAAATTTGAAAAAAAGTAATCAACTTTTTTTTTTCACTGTCGAATATTTTAGAAAAAAAAAATGTATTTCGCTCAATAATTTAATAACATTAAATATTTACTGAGGTGTATGGATTAATTCATTTCGCGTAATTACATTGGATTAACGTATTATTTTAGAGTTATAGACGGTCAAACTAATTCTTAAGCGTCATTTTTACATTATATTCGAAAAAGCATATTTTATGGATAATATTTCAACCTTAAAAATATAATCATTTATTTTTTGGTCGTATTTCAAAAATTAGGATTCATGTGTTTGTAACCGGAAAAAAACATCGTAAACTATTGGGTTGGTGTCTAAATCACGTTAATTTTATTTCTTTTACTGTTTCTGCTTGAAAAAAATTGTGGTTCAGTAGGATATAAAACTCTCAGATCTTTATTGGCGCCAAGATTTATTATAACACTAAAGATGTATATGGGGATTTAAGATTATTACACCAGGGCCTTAAAAATTTAATTTACTAAAAGCATTGATAGGTTTTGAGATCTTTAGAATCAGAATTGAAATATTCTTCCCGCGCCAAGGAGAGCATGCGTGAGTTTCTTACAAGTTTTAGGTGGTCAAGATTAAAATTTAGGCCTTGCTTTCAGATTAATTTTTGATTTTACATAATAACTGAGCAACCAGGATTTTTTGGGAGGGGTAGATGTGTAATTGCCTAATAGAGGTGGTAAAACAAAAGTTTATGACTGCTTTCACCTTTACAATAAGTGGGCATGGAAAATCCCTTTTTTTTAAATTAGCAGTGATAACTTTTAAGTAAAACGAACCGATTTCATAAAAATTTTAAATAAATTCTAAGAGAAAATGAGTTTCTGGTTATTTTAACAAACTCCCCAAGGTGCACGAGCAAAAAGGATGTAGGAACTAAAATTAATTAGCACAAAATCAAATATCTCACACTTGTATGCGTCAATTGGGGAGGTGGTACCATTCGATAAAATACTTACCAAAGTTTATATTTTTTTTAATTCGACATTTAGATAATTTCTTTTTCATTATTTCTGGCATAAAATTAAAAGGATCAAATAATAAAGCCATTGCTTTCAGCCTCTACGAGTTACACGAGGCTAGCCAACTATTTTTCTTCATTGCAATGTTGAAACGTAGCTATTTGTATTTAGAATATAATATAAAATTTATCCATAGTCCATAATTTGGATCAAAGGTAGAATAGAACCTTCTACATGTTTTATGAGCGTGCGCAACTCATCTTATGTATCCATCACGCCAAGAACTAAGCCAAATTTTCTAAAAATAGTTGAGAATAACGTTATAAATAAACATATTGAGAATAGGATTATATTTTACGACGCAGAACTGTTATAAGAATGAAAATATTAATATAATGCGCGCATGTTCATAAAAAATGGAGGGGCAGTCTAATTGTATTATTCATCCCATAATTTTTCTAAAGACTGGAATTCAGGATTTGATGTGCTCAAAAAACCCTGAATGTGTCTGAAAAGGAGAATAAGTAAAAGAGTTGAACCTTCTTTAATGTAGATCTGTCTTTTTTACGTCCACATCCGATTTTAACTAAGTATTAAAGTTGAGGTCGAAAAATAGTTTTTCCCATGTTTTCACCTAGGGCCTGCAAAACGTGTCAAGGTTAACCTATTCACTTATTAATTTTAGAAATCGACTCAATTATTTAATGAATCATGTAAAATATTAGAATTTAGTAAAAAAACATCCGAACCGTTGATTAAAAACCATCAAACACAAATTTTTGTGCGCTGAATTCTAATTATAAATTAAAACAATTCTGTGTGTCACGCTCAAAGCCTACTATGATTTTTTTAAAGTGCTTTTAATGACGGAATTTCTATTTTCAAATTTTGAACCATGAATTAAAGTCACAACAAGGCATAAATCAAGTTCCGCCAAAATTAATTGTATTTTTTCTCTTATTACTAAGAATCAATGAAGTAAAACTTCCATTTAGCCGAGCCATGACTACCTTTTTCTATATCTCCGATCTTCACAAGTTCTTTTTATTAGGTGAACCATGATCAAATCCCAAAAACATCCAATAATTATTCTCTAGATATAATATGACGGGGGGCGAGGCAACCCAAGTACAAAAAAAAAAGAAATCAAGTGGAACTTGAATTAAGACGGGCCGCAACCGTGGGCACAAATCACCTACTACCAAAATGTTATGATTAGGAAAAAAAACTATTCTGTTCAAAAATAATAAAAAATTATTGAGAATTTTAGAGTTTATATACAAACAAGGTGGCCAAAAATAAACGTTCAATTTTTATTTTGAGATTATTTTATTAAGTTTAGATTTATTTTTGTTTTTCTGTCTAAAATCGAAACATGTATGCATGGATTTCGGCTCGTTTCGTTTTTAGTTGAAATGCTCAGATACAAAACAGAGCAACGAATTTTTCTTGCTACATTTTATTAGAATTGCTATGAAATTGTGTGGAAAAAAACTCGAAGTATTGCCTTAAAAACAATGTCAACAAGTTTCAAGCATGTCCGCAATAATTCGCCTTTTAGATAAATTTGAAATAACACTAGCCAATAATTTGACTGGTAATGTTGGCAGATCAGCTTCTGTAACAATATAATAAAATATTTAAGCTGTAAACGCAATATTTGTTAAGAGTCCAACCAAATCAATTAGAATGACTTCTCAACAATATTGAAAACGGAGAAAATCTTTGAGAAATATGGTCAAAAACGAGATTGGATTATTTCTTGATAAAATTCAAACCTATCAGCCTATTTCAGAAAGTTCTATGCAGAAATGATTGGAATTTTACCAGAGGATTTCTAACAGGATTGATAAGATAAGAATCGCTTCAAACGAGATCTGGTTTACCGATGAGGCACATTTCTAACCTGGCGATCGTGTGAATTAACAGAATTTTCGATTTTGGAGGTTTGAACCTTCCCATTTGTTCATAGAAAAGTCTCTTCACCCGAAAAAAAACGGTCTAGTGCGCAATATTATTGTTTGGTTCAATCGGCCCATTTTTTTGTGACAGAAACAATGCATTCTAACCGTTATCTAATTTTCTAAGAGAATGCATTTATTCCTTACTCGGGATAGGGGTAGGGAAAACGACCCGATTGAAGTATGGAAGTGTTTAACAAGTTTAAAGAATTTGTTTCAGATCTAGTTTTTGAGTTGGATTATAATAAAAATATGAGCCTCGCCATGGACTGGCCACTTGCTTCTCCGGTCCTGAATCCCTGGGATTTTGTTCTGAATGATTTCCTAAAATATAAAGCTTAGGAATCAAATCCAATGATATTCGAATCATTGAAAGAGACCATCACTTCTCCTATTAAGTCGATCGCGCCCGAAATTTTGTAACAACTTTTGTTTTTGGTCCATCACACACTTACTTAATAAGGGGGGAAAACATATATTATGTTTATTACATTACTTTTTTTTTAAATTTAAATAATTTTTTTGTATAAAAGAAACAAAACGGAAATTTGATTTTTGAACATCCTGTAGCTGTGAAAATAACGAGTTCAGCATTCCTTTAGGTTTTTTAAAAAATTGAAATTGAAGTAAAACTAATAAATATTGTGCCAGGAAAAGGTCACATTATTCTTTTGGTTTTACTATTTTTTTACCCTGATTAATATCGATAAAAATTTGTTTTAATAATATTTTTATAAAGTTAAAAATATGTTATGTTTTATGAATAATGTCGGATAAATTCGATTCACAAGCATTTGTCAAATTTTAGCAACTTTTAACATGGTTTTAATAACATTATTTAGCATTTAGCTTCGCTTTCATTATTATTATTTTCTTCAAATTGTTGAAATGTTCTCGGCTTCCCCCCATAACCTTTCTTTCAAATTAGGTCCAAAAACAAGTCTGGTAGAGTCGTGCATCCAGGTTATGAAATTTTGCGGCTTGGCGAAATCACCAAAACGTTAATAAATGATTCCAAAAATAAATTTTTTAGGCTTCTTGAGACGTGGTTAGTATAGCATCATTTTGTTTTAACTTTTATATTTACCAGTCAGTCTTTCGCTTATAAATTCTTACTGTTGGGCGTTTTAACGCTATTAACAACACCGTTTCCCATCAAATCAAGGAAGATAAGTAACTTTTTACTATGCCACACTTTTGGTGGTGTCTCAAAGTAATATAAAGCGATACTCTTTATATACGATAGCATGTTCATTTTCTTAACACTACTAAAGTATTTATGGTATAGAAGGGGTATAGTTAGAGGCAGACTGGGACTCATGGGGCTAAAAACATTCTTTTTTTTTAACTTGGCCCTTTATGAATTGTTAATAAACCAAAATAGACGATAAATGACCGTCTGATGGGAAATAAAACAGTTAAGATATTTCCAACGGAAATGCAAGTTGAGTTGCTGTGAGTGATTTCTGGTTTTATTTAACACCAAAAAAAATTTCAGCATATGTATTTTTTGGGCCAATTTCACTGAAAAATTTAAGTGTTTTTTGACATACTTCATAAATGCAAATGACCTAAACTTAAAACAATATAATGAAGCAAAAAATCTTATCCGGACATTGGCCGATCCCGTTATAATCAAAAGATTTCGATTTAAAGATATTTATTTTTAAATATCTACAATCAATTTTTATTACTCAAAGTTTTGATTCTGTCAGATTGCTATAATAAAAAAATAGTTTGTGTTTTTTTGAATAATGTTAACTTGAAAGAATGGGGAGAAAACGGAGAAAAACGAATGCTTCTTTTCCAATGAGTAACGGCCACTGTAAATCATACCATAAATGGCCTTGATACTCATGGGGAAAATCTCTTGTTATCTTAAATAAAGGGCATCATTACGTATTATTTTGAATAGACTATCAAAAGTTTGACAGAGCCTCCAGCTGTTTTATTTTGATGATCTTACAAGAAACGGCGCGTGCGCGATAATGCCACTGGCAATTTATCAGCCTTCTTTTACTGTTTTCTTATACATTGCATCACACACCTATACTGATGCCTCTCCTCTCAAGGTCTACCGAAATAAAAAAATTTGATGCTCAACAGACTTGACGTTCGCAAATGTTAAGCGATCAAATTGAGCTTCATAAATATTTTTCGTTCATTTTTGATTAATTGACGAGTAAACTATCGCCTCTTTCGCCATTTTTTATCTTGAACTGCTAATTCAGAATTTATCGAGGAAAAAAGCTTAGTTTAATTATACGAACAGTTCTGCCAATAAATTAGGGGCGTACCCCCTTGAGTTATATTATACTTATCGGTTTATCCGCCTCACTATCTCAGATGTCAGTCTATGATTCTCGCTGATTAAAAAATCTTTTAAACAGAGACCCCTAGCCTAGCTAGCTAAATTTCGTTTTATTTGAATTGACGAAACATCCTATTGAAAAAGGATTGGTTTATCCACCCACACCGATAAACTTATAATCCTAGTTTGAATAAATAAAAAAAATAAAATAAAAATTTTAATGCAATCAAATATATTTACGTCGAATATTCTTTGGGCAGGTATTTTAAAACCCGTGCTATTTTTAAAATTGCACTCACGCAAAAATGGCAAAACGAGTGATTGCTTACTTTCCAATAAATTATTTAATTATTTATATGATTAAAAAAATTAGGATGTTTTATTTTATCGCTCAAAACTAGCTACTGTAAAGTCTGCTCAGTGTCAAATTATCATGCATCGCCCCTTCAAAAATATTAAAGCCATTTTTCACTGCTTTCTTAGGTATTGTAGCATAAATTTCATAAAATATATCTCCTCCCCTAGTTTAAATCGTCCTCTACATGACACAGTACAGGGTATAACATTAACATAAACTATATTTAACAAATTTTTTATTTTTAAAAATTCTAGTCGTTGCGACACTCGAACTATCGCTATTAGACTTCTAAGCCAATCTCTATGCAAATCGACTAACATGACCATGCGGGTCTTTTTAACTGCAGTTTACGTTAGCTTCTGATAGATATGAACTAATGCTAATATAAATGCAGATGTGTTGACGTGCAACTCCCTTAATCTTACACCAAATCTGTTCCCTCTATAAAAGGTTTACCACCATGGCATTAAATTATAGATTCAAGTTCTTTTTTTGTTTTGAGTACATAAGCTCCAGACACAGGTAGGGGATTGCCCTGTTACTCGGATAAGGAGATACTCTTTTTTAGCCTTTGTACAGCATCTAAGGTTTAAAACCCGGTTATTAAAAAAAATGGATTTTTTTATATTTTTTTTTCGCATCGTTTCAATTTTTAGGCGTATATCTTCAATATATTTGTGTATTTTTTTAAACGAGTTAGCCCTTTCTTTCCTTTTCAACTCATATCGTTTTGTGTGATTTTAAATACAATTTCAAGCTTTCTTAAAAATATTCAACTTATTGTTATGATTGTAAATACACCACAAATATCAATTGTGTGCAATTTAGGAATTTTACTATGATCAAAAAATAAATATTTATTAATCGGTTAATTATTATGGTTATTCCCAAAAACCGTCTATCTTAATTATTATCCTGTTTTCCAATTTCTATCAACAACATCCAAGTTAATTTTAACGCAAAACGATTTGTTGCGAAGATAACAAAACAAAAGTAAGAATATATATCCACCTTTAATAAATTTTGTAAGATTTTCGTCTTTGTTAATAAATTATGCTAGAAATTCATCCGTTTACATATAAAAATATGAACTTATAACTTCTAAATCTTTAAAAAAGATAATCGAAAAAAACATCTCTCATTTGTTTCAAAAAACTTATGTGTAATAATTTTTAAAACCTTAAAACTTGTAAAGCCATAAAATTAGAAGATTTCTACACTTCACTTTTTTTTATTGATTTCTGATCTAGAATCAAAAATTTTTTTTATTTTATGAAAATAAATTAATTTGAATTTTATTTGGTTGAAATGCACTTGGGGACCCCCCTCATCTGTGATTATTTCACTCTGATTTTAATAAATTCTTACTCAGGATGTCGTATATAGTATGACC